>JBAMNC010000461.1:0-117500 GCA_037902135.1 Cetoscarus ocellatus | reverse complement strand
CAACAAGTTACTGAGCAGTACACTGGTTGTGTGTTGTGAACATGAACAAACATGCAGTTCTGCACAAACTCTCATACAAAGTTAATGCTGTGCCTCTGGTAAATATAGATAAACACGACCCTTTGGCCATGTTTTTGCTAAAAAGGCAAACCCCTGAGCATGCCTATGATTAGCATCAATGCTAATGCACTAACACATTAATGTTAGCATGCTAAGCATGCATCAGTATGTCTGACCTCTTAGTGAACGCTGCTATGTCCTGGGTCAAAGCCCAAGGCATGTGCAGAATGTTTAGTCCAGTTCGTCTGACTTACGGCATGTACACACAATAGAACTGCAAAAAACTACCTCATTATCAAGATCACTTCCTTCGCCCACACAGCATTGTGTGGATTTGCTGTTCATCATGAGACTGTGTTTCCATAAAATAGACATATAGAGTGTCTTGAGATAACACTTAATTGGTCCTATACAAATAAAGATTGAATAAGACTGACTGATGATGAACTCTTTTCGACCACATACTGATTTTATTAGGAATAGAATTTATAGTTGTTTGGGAACCCCCTATCATTCAGTTGACTGTTTTTCATTTCAGGTGAGAAGTAGAGTGGTTCCTCAGCTGATATTACCCATTCTTGATTATGCATGTATTGTTGATCAGAACACCACAGACACTATCTTTAAACCCCCCAATACTGTATAAATCTCCATCTGTAGTGTTTTTTAAGGCACCCATATCAAACTCATAGTTTTATGTATTATTCTCTGAATTGGCTACAACCTAAATCTAGAAGACAATATCCCTGGATTCGGCTTCTTTTAAAATGTGTTTCTTTTCTTGTCCACTATATTTGAAGCACTTTCTGGTGCCATACACATCATCATATCCAGTCATTTAGCTATGAAGCCCCATCTGATTTCAATAATCTACCCCCTGTCTGAAGTCAATTAGCCTACCTCTTTCCACTGTTTCGAGTTAACCCTAATGTTTTTTCTAAAAGAAAACTATTCTGTTTTTATTTTTTTACTGTGTGAAAATTATATCATGTATCATGCTTTTACCCTGTTCCTCTTGTACCGTTTGATAGCTGAGAGCTGGGGTTGGATGGGGGAGGCTGGGGGCGAAGTAGCTGTTTGTATTTTGTGTTCTTTTGGCTCTCAGGTCCAGCTACATTGTAGGTTTGCACTGTTGTATTTGCATTAGGACCCCCTTGAAAACGAGATTTTCAATCTCAAGGGGCTATACTTAAAAAAAAATAAAATAAAATACATCTACATGTGCTGTTCTGACATAAAATACTTTTTGTCCAATTACAATCAGACTAACATTTTTAGATGCACATTAAAATTCTACTTTAACTCAGACAAATGCTAAAATTGGATATTCTTAAGGGCATGTAAAACCCTTTAGCCCCATTCATGCTCCTAATTCCTGTAATCTTAGTATCAGTCAGAAAATCATGATTATGCTTAATGAGGAGACTTACTTGCTGCCAAAAATAGCCTACAAAATAACTTTCACCTTAAATTGTAGGTCTGACGTGAATTGTAATGTCAGTCAGGAGCAAAAAATGCAAAAATATTCACTGCAGGTTAATTTGCCTCTGAGAACTGACATCAGACCAGTAACTGGCCCTCATGAACAATGACACTGTGTGCCTGCATGAGTGTGTGCATACTGCCTCATTGCATCATAAGCCACACCGCTGAACTGAAATGTGCTGACAAATTAAATTCACTGATAATGACTCCAGTTCCATTTCTTGCTATTCTACCTTTCTCCATGGACACATTCATCCTAAAATGTGACCTGAATTGCTCTGACTAAAGTTTTCATGTTTCAAGTCTTTCATCTGTGGTGTGTGGACTTCAATTTCCAAACAATGTGAAAAATATAATTTCTTAGTTTATATAGCAATGAATTACAGAGGATATAAAGGCATAACTGGATGTAAACAGAAGTCCTATTGAATGACAATGAAATAGTAATGATGTTCAGGATAACAAGAATGTTTGAAGGTTTGTATGGGCTGATGTAACTCCTTAACTGAAGAGCTCCCCCTGCTGACCCAATTTGAGATGGCATATGAAACATTAAATCAAGAGCTGTGAAAAAACATGAATTAACCCACCTGTGCGCTGTTAAATATGGATAAAGGAGACTGAGACTGATCATAGAACAGACATGGTAGTGAAGCCTAATATACACAAAGGATTCTGCACATGCAGAGTGACAGAGAAAGAGAGAAAGAGAAAGAGAGAGAGAGAGAGAGAGAGAGAGAAAGAGAGGGAGGGTATTTCTGTTTTCATTCAATTTTCTTATCTGCTGTGGGTGGATGGGAGAGTCTGGTGGAGGTAGTGGTGGTGGGAGATGAGATGCAGAATGGGAGAAGGAGGAGGGGGCTGGGGGAAGGAGGGCGGGCAAGCAGGGAGG
Source organism: Cetoscarus ocellatus (assembly GCA_037902135.1). Lineage (NCBI taxonomy): Eukaryota > Metazoa > Chordata > Actinopteri > Labriformes > Labridae > Cetoscarus > Cetoscarus ocellatus. The sequence goes on along the minus strand of JBAMNC010000461.1, from coordinate 115,063 downwards.
CTGCAGTCAGGGTTGCCGTGGAAACCATTGTATTTTCTACCCCTGTGATTGGTGCTGTAGGCATGAGCAAGTATTTGCTATTTTTGTCATAATTTAACACCTCAGACGCTAGCGCAGTTACAGGACATGCACATACACACACACACACACATGCACACAGCTACACACACACAAGGCAACTGAACAGCATTGCATTAACAAAAAATACGAAACAATCTTCCTTATTTTTGGCTTTTAAATGTAGTAATGCAAACATCATTAACTATAAAATTAATGCTCAAGTTTATCAGTCAGTGCATTATTAAACTCTTGAAAGACATTTTAAGACAAAATGTAATTTCTTGTTGATCACGTGTGAAACCACAGCCCAACAAACTTCCCCTGCATGACAAATCTGCCAACAAGCACCAAACAAAGCAGGTTTTGTCATGTAACCATTGTTCACACCAACAGCGACACAGCTTCTAAATCAATTAATCAACATATGGTCAATTTACTTATTGACACATCAGTCGTGAAAAAAGGCAATGACCAAACTAATCGAGTTTTTTTCAGACTGCATTGTTGAATGAGTTCCTGGGGAGACACACCAGCATAAAAGAGAGCGGTCACATTAATCGGGTGTGTGGGAATTTCCATTTATTGAAATTCTGAGAGAGGAACAAGCATCTGTTGAGACAAAAAGCCTAAAAATAAAGCACAGACTCAGCACTGATACAGAGGGGGCATTCTGGGACAAATACCTTAAAAAAATCAGTATTCTGACTGATATAAAAGCTCACTGAAAATGTTTCTTTTTAAAACACTGTCAATACATGCAGGTAGAAATGATAAACATTTTGTTAGACTGACTGAAATAGGACTTTTAGGGTACTTTCACACCTTGATGTGGGGAGGTTTTTCTGACACGGGTTGTTGTTTCCTGTTTGGCTCAGTTTGGTTGGATATACACTATATTACCAAAAGTATTCGCTCCCCCATCCAAATAATCAGAATCAGGTGTTCCAAAAACTTCCATGGCCACAGGTGTATAAAATCAAGCACCTAGGCATGCAGACTGCTTTTATAAACATTTGTGAAAGAATGGGTCGCTCTCAGGAGCTCAGTGAATTCCAGCATGGAACTGTGATAGGATGCCACCTATGCAACAAATCCAGTCATGAAATTTCCTCAGTCCTAGATATTCCACAGTCAACTGTCAGCTGTATTATAAGAACGTGGAAGTGTTTGGGAACAACAGCAACTCAGCCATGAAGTGGTAGGCCACGTAAACTGACGGAGCTGGGTCAGCTGATGCTGAGGCGCATAGTGCGAAGAGGTCGCCAACTTTCTGCAGAGTCAATCGCTACAGACCTCCAAACTTCATGTGGCCTTCAGATTAGCTCAAGAACAGTGCGCAGAGAGCTTCATGGAATGGGTTTCCATGGCCGAGCAGCTGCATCCAAGCCATAATCGCCAAGTGCAATGCAGAGTGTCGGATGCAGTGGTGTAAAGCACGCCACCACTGGACTCTAGAGCAGTGGAGACGCGTTCTCTGGAGTAATGAATCGCGCTTCTCCATCTGGCAATCTGATGGACGAGTCTGGGTTTGGCGGTTGCCAGGAGAACGATACTTGTCGGACTGCATTGTGTGTAAAGTTTGGTGGAGGGGGGATTATGGTGTGGGGTTGTTTTTCAGGAGCTGGGCTTGGCCCCTTAGTTCCAGTGAAAGGAACTCTGAATGCTTCAGCATACCAAGACATTTTGGACAATTCCATGCTCCCAACTTTGTAGGAACAGTTTGGAGCTGGCCCCTTCCTCTTCCAACATGACTGAGCACCAGTGCACAAAGCAAGGTCCACAAAGACATGGATGACAGAGTCTGGTGTGGATGAATTTGACTGGCCTGCACAGAGTCCTGACCTCAACCCGATAGAACACCTTTGGGATGAATTAGAGCGGAGGCCTTCTCGTCCAACATCAGTGTGTGACCTCACAAATGTGCTTCTGGAAGAATGGACAGAAATTCCCATAAACACACTCCTAAACCTTGTGACCCTCATGGCAGCCCCCGAGGCAGATGTGTTTGCTCGCTCCCCTACCGAATGCCAGCTTTTTTTACTTTTTTGTGTTTTTTTCCTTCTTTTTCAAGTGCAGAAATACCATGCACTGTTAACTTACAACAGACAGGCACTGCTGGACATCGTCAATCAACAGGAAACCACTGAATTTACTGGTTTTATACCACCGGAGCTACAACTCATTGTATGCTCCCACAAACCCCACCAGCACCCCCAGGAAGACCCCGAAGTACCGAGCCCGTGTGAGCCAGCTGACCCCAGGAGAGCTCTCCGGGGACGGCGACCCAAGCGAGGCAAGAGGGGAGGGCTCCACGTGAGGCTAAAAGCCCGTGCTAGCCGACCACCACTGCCCAGCCTCCTGCTAGCCAACGTGCGGTCTCTGGAAAACAAACTGGACGAGCTAAGAGCCAGGATTACGGCTCAACGGGAAGTAAGAGAATGATGCAATCTTATCTTCACCGAGACCTGGGTCTCAGACGAAGTCCCAGAATGCTCCATACAGCTCCAGACTCACTCCGTGCACCGGGGAGACCAGACCGCAGCCTCCGGTAAGGCTAAAGGGGGGGATGTGTGTGTGCTTGTCAACAACTCGTGGTGTGGAAATATAAGGACTGTCCACAAACAATGCTCGCCAGACGTGGAGTTTTTAATACTTTAATGCCTACCCTACCGAGGGAATTTACTGCTGTGTTTTTGGCCGCTGTTTACATCCCCCCGCGAGCTAACTCCGCAGCAGCACTCGGCGAGCTCCATGAAGTCATCAGCGCTGGAGACGGCTCATCCTGATGCTGTTTTTATCACCGCTGGTGACTTCAACCAGTGTAATCTACGAGCAGTGTTTCCAAAATATAACCAACATGTGGACATTCCCACCCGCGACAAGAACACATTGGATCATGTTTACAGCAACATATGCAGCGCATACTGGGCTGCGCCCCACCCCCACTTCAGACACTTGGACCATATCTCTCTGTTCCTGTACCCAGCCTACAGACAGAGACTAAAACAATCCAACCCCGTCACCAGGCAAATTAAACTCTGGACCCCAGAATCTGAGAGCACTCTGCAGGACTGCTTTGCTCAGACTGGGATGTGTTTAAAGCTGCAGCCACTCTGGAGGACTCCTCTGTCAGCGTACAGGACTGTGCTGAGTATGTGACTGGGTACATTAGCACTTGTGTTGACAACATCGTGCCCACCATACATGTCAGGAAGTTTCCCAACCAGAAGCCCTGGATAAACAATCAGGTACACCACATGCTGCGTGCTTGCTCTCTTGCATTCAGATCAGACAATGAGACCTGGTACAAAGTTGCAAAGTACGGACTGAGGAAAGCCATCACAGTGGCTAAGAGGCAGTACAGAGAGAAGCTGGACAGCTTCTACTCTACAGCTGACTCCAGGCAGATGTGGCAAGGCCTGCAGCACATCACGGACTACAGGCCCTCCACCAACACCTTCAGCACCACAGACAGCCTCCCAGATGACCTCAACACTTTCTACTCCCGCTTTGAGACCTCCATTATGAAGTGCTTTGAGAGAGTCGTCCTGGCCCACATTCAGAGCAGCATACCGGACACTCTGGACCCCCTGCAGTATGCTTATCGGCCCAACAGGTCCACTTCAGACGCCATCAGTGCTGCCCTCCATTACTCCCTCTCCCACCTGGAAAGCAGAGACTCATACATCAGGATGCTTTTTGTTGACTACAGCTCTGCTTTCAACACAGTCATCCCCCACAAACTGACCCATAAACTGTCTACACTTGGCCCGCACCCAACCATCTGTGACTGGCTCCTGGACTTTCTGACTGGCAGGCCCCAGTCTGTAAGGATCGGCAACAGAACCTCAGCCAGCATCATCACGAACATCGGCACCCCACAAGGGTGTGTTCTCAGCCCCATCCTCTACACCCTGTTTACACACAACTGTGTCGCCTCCCACAAAGACAACATCATCCTGAAGTTCGCTGATGACACCACAGTGATAGGACGCATCACTGGAAGGGACGAAGCGGCCTACAGGAGGGAGGAGTGCAGCCTGGTGTCATGGTGTGAGGACAACAACCTTGCTCTCAATACTGACAAGACAAAAGAGATAATAGTGGACATGAGGAAGGAGAGGAAACCTCATCAGCCACTATTTATCCGGGAGCTTGAGGTGGAGAGGGTGAGCAGCTTCAAGTACCTGGGCGTCCACATCAGCGAGGACCTCACCTGGACACTTAACACCACGCAGCTGGTCAAGAAGGCTCAACAGCGGCTGTACTTTCTGAGGAGGCTGAGGAAGTTTGGTATGTCGCCGAAGATCCTCAGCAGCTTCTACAGCTGCACCATTGAGAGCATCCTGAGCAGCTGCATCAATGTATGGTACGGCAGCACTACTGTGCTGGACCGCAAACACCTGCAGAGAGTGGTAAAGACTGCACCAGGACTCCACTGTCCTCTCTGCAGAGCATCTACCACCACAGAGTCCACAGGAGAGCTGCCTCCATCCTCAGAGACCCCACCCACCCTCAACATGGACTGTTCACACTCCTACCCTCAGGTTGTAGGTACAGGAGTGTGAAATGCAGGACCTCGAGGATGAAAAACTCTTACTTTCCCACTGCCATCAGGCTCATGAACAGCTGACAGGAGTCTGGAATTTATCTCAACTAAACAGCTCAATTTGCACATGTAAAACTTTTCTTGCACTTTATTTCAGATCTTACACAATATAACATGTTTACAGAAATGTACAGAAAGTTATCAGTAGCTTAAAGGATAAGTTCGTTTTTTTGACACCTGGACCTTATTTTTAGGATTAAATACGCTCGTAGACTCACCCAGACAATTTTGGTGGAGCTCGGAGCCATTTTCGAGCAATTTAGATCCATCCAACGGCGTTTTTTTCTCATGCCATAGTAACAGATGGGGCCAGAAATTGAAGCCCCTAAATAAGACATTATCTGCTGCGAAACTCACTCCTCCTCTGTTGCCATTGCCGTGCAATGTCCACAACAACACCACCAGTTAGTCCCCATTTGTGGACATGCAGTGGTTGCTTGTTCTCTGGCCAGCTGTTCGGCTCTTTCCCTCTGCATCCTCCTTTCAAATAGCTCCTCGTCGGTATATTCTGGCTCAAAACGATACGGGCATCCATTATACTCAAAGTCGTCATCAGACACTTCTACATTGGATAAATATTCCGACATGTTGCACAAAAGTAGCCGTGTAGCCCTGTAGCCTAGCAACAACAGTGGCTCTACTCAGCTGCGCTCTTGTGGTGCATGTCTATGATGTCACCAAAAGTTACCCATCCTTGTAAAGCCCCGGATGACCATAACAACGAAGTTGAGCTGACATGGTGATAACACTGGCCATTCATTTATAAAATGTAGCTGAAATGAGCGAGTTTCGCAGCAGATAATGTCTAATTTAGGGGCTTCGATTTCTGTCACGGCTGCTACTATGGCATGAGAAAAAAACGCCGTCAGATGGATCTAAATTGCTCGAAAACGGCTCCGAGCTCCGCCAAAATTGTCTGGGTGAGTCTACGAGCGTATTTAATCCTAAAAATAAGGTCCAGGGGCCTGTTGCACAAAACCCAGATAAGGGATTAAGCTGGGATATCTTGGTTATCCTGGATCAACTAATCCATGATGTGGTTGCACAAAAGTGGGATGTTTTGACATATGTTACCATGGAAATTTATTCTGTGGAGCTAGCCTGCTCCAGACCAGGCTAAATTCCAGGATTTATTTAATCTCAACCCTTTTCTCAGTCAGCAGTCCCCACAAAGGGAATCAATATTTATTCCACTACCCACCACACATGGTTATCACATTCAACAAGACCCACCTTCATTATTTAAACTTTTTATGATCATTTATTGCAATCATTTTAGATAAAATTATGACTTTACATGATTTTGCAATCATTAGATAAGAGTTATCCGCCGAATATAAATAAAATGCACATCCCATATTAGTTAAAATAAAAGTCAGATGGTCAGATAGTGTTTCTTTATTGAATAAGGATAAATCAGAGCAGGTAAACCATCAGTTCCTTTAAATCTGAGGTCACACAGTGCTCAATAAGACAGAAAGCACAGAATCAAAGCATATTATAAAACACAAGAATAAATGCACATTCAAAGAGCTGTATATAATCCACCCCACATGTCTGCACACTAGAATAAATGTAGGACAAATCCAAACACAACAAATGAACAGACAGATGAATGGATGCAGTAGCCTCTCTGCAGGCCTGTATACAGCACAAACATCATAATAGGACAAAATAATTTAAAATTAAAACCTATTTGTTTGCCGTTGCAGGTCATATTTAACTTAAGTTTACAGCATGCATAACTAAAACAATTTGAGACGTATTGGTCTCTGACCAGCCAGCCACTGTCGTCATGTGTGAAGATGGCAGTCTTGTCCCAGTCTATGTGTGAGGGCACTCTGGGGGTCTCTGTACTCAGGCAGGACACATTGTGGAGGACTGCACAGGACACAGGGATGTACATGCCCTGTCTGGACTGACCCTCAGCTTTTGGAGACAACGAAAGGGGGCCAAAGGTCATTTCTATTTGGGCCCTTGTCCTGTTATGGGCATGGTTGTATGGCTGCTGTGCTCCCTGAGGGTCTGTAAACGGTGTGAGGAGAAAAGGCTGGCAGGCATACACTCTGTCCCCCAGCAACACACCTGAGAATTCACCTGTGAAAACAGAATATGATCATCATAACCTCAGAAACAGAGACATTCTTCACACAGCCATGATGTTAAAGTGGTTATCAATAGAGGCTGTGTGGCTCACCTTGTGATAGGTGCTGGTAGACTGCAGAGGTCAGTTTGCCACAACATTGCTGATCAGGCAGTCAGCACTTGAAACTATAAGATGTAGACTATTAAACCAATCAATGCACAGAACAAGGAGTGCACGGTGTTCATTAAATAACAATATCAAAAAGTCATGTTCACCTGAACATTAATGTTGTGAAAGGATTTCCTATTCACAAAATCACCCTCAATGGCACCTGCTGCATGTCAGCTTTGGCCCAGTCATGTTTAATCTACACACACGCACACACACACACGACTTTAAGTGGTTATTCCATGACCAACCCACGCACACATGCATGCAGAGCCGTCTTGCCCATTAGGCAATATAAGCAAAAGGCGCTGTGGCCTCCAGGGGATTGCCACAAAATCTGTGAAAAAGATTCACCTTCAATATAATTATATTAAAACTAGTTATTTCTATTAACTCTTAAAATAGAAAAGCTCACAGTAATTCAAATGTTAAGGTATTGCAAAGTGTAAATGTAGCTTATGAAAAGAGTTATTGTTTGCTAACTGTGTGGTTATTTAAATTGTTTGATGTTGATTTTTGTACTTATAATTTATTACAATTACTATTATTTGTTGACCTATTTAAAGGGTTTTTATTTTGCGGTAAGGGTATTTATATTGTATTTCAGAATTTCTTTGTCATTTGTTAAGTATGTGAATTTAAAGATAATGGTAAAAACAATGCTGTTTGATTTCTTATGTAAACATATGTGAATCACTGATGGAGGAGGGCATCATATAAAATCTCGCCTCGGGCCCCACATTGGGTAGAGACGGCTCTGCATGCACTCACAAACTCGTGCACACTTGCATACATATAATCCAACAGTATGGGGCATGGATCAAGGAGCAAACATGGATGTTTTAATTTCGGCTGCAATTCAACAAATTCATTATCAGGGCACAACGATGATTTCAGAGACGTTAATTAACTATTTGGATTGATATTGTGATGTTTCAGCGGAGTATGGAGTGTGTGTCAGTGCACTACTTACACATTCAGGCGGTCTGCAATGCTTCCTGTCGTTGTTGTATCGCCGTGGCGGTGTTTCCTCATTTTTATTAAGGTCTTGAACCCCCTCATACGCGTCCATGAAGACTTCCTGCTCCAATGGAGAGAAGCACGCCGCTCTTGTTGTCATGGTGAATCCGTGATTCTGTGATCGATCGCGGAGTCTGTTTAAGGAATCGCGTACGCGTACTGATCCAGGATTGGTTACACCTGGCTTGATGGATCCGTGTGCTCTCATCCTCGCTTGGTCTTTTGTGCAACCAACTAAGCCTGAACCCTCTTGTTTTGGATTCGATGAGCCAGGCTTACTCATTTATCCTGGATGTCTGAATCCTACTTTTGTGCAACAGGCCCCAAAAACCGAAATTATCCGTTAATAGTTTATTCCTTAATAGTGATAACATCTTCATACATGTACATACTGGAATCCATCTTCGTCTTGACGTTATCTTGACAGTATTTCTTTTTTTGCTGCTATTATTAGTATTATTTAGTATTATTTTTTGCTGCCATTTGAACCTATTGTTATTCTTGTCTATTGTTATTTTGTTTGGCATTCGTTGTGGACAGCAGAGTAGGAATTTCATTGTGCAGGGAAACACGTTTCTCAATGTGCAAATGAAAATAAACTCTTTGAATCTTGAATCTTGTGGACAGCCTTCCCAGAAGAGTTGAAGCTGTAATAGCTGCAAAGGGTGGACCGACGTCATATTGAACCCTATAGATTAGGAATGGGATGTCACTTAAGTTCATATGCGAGTCAAGGCAGGTGAGCAAATACTTTTGGCAACATAGTGTATATGAACACAGTAATAAAACTGTTTCAGAACAAAGCAACCAAGAAGAGATCACTCAGACGTGGACTCAGCTCACTTCCAATGAAACCATGGTGTGGTTCGTTTGCAGTGAGAGCACAGTCGGCTTACAGGACTCATCACGCTGCAGTAGTATCAGCAACAGTAGTGGTTGTACTGGTAATCCAGCCATCCAACAATTTCAGTTACAACTGATGATATACAGTACAACTAAGGCTGATAAATAAAATCTGTAATCCAACAAGATATTTGCACTGCTGTCAGTGATTGGACAGTAGGGGTGAGTATTGGCATAAATCTGGTGATAAAATATGTATCACGATACATGGGTGGGGATGCGATATATCACAATACTACTAACAGGGCAATACTTTAATATTTTTCACAAAAACTCTTTTTAATAGCATTAAGAACTGACAATATAGTATGAAAACATACAGTTTCTAATGAGTTTATTTACATAAAGCATGATCCATGTGATATTAATGGGGAGAGTAAAACAGCTAAGTGTCTGCTGCCAAATAGAGGCCAGAGGCTTCACCAAAATACAAAACAAATGTTCTGAATTTCTATAAATGATTACAAAAAATCCCATTTCATTCAAAATATTAATATATTATTGTCCTAATATGTCACTATATTGATTTGTCTTTCACCTTCATTGGGCACAAATTAGTTAAAAAGTAGTGGAAGACGACTGCTACTTACTTGTGCCAGGAGATCATCACAGGACTCAACATTGAGTGGTTCAAAAATGTGCTGGTCCAGGCCTGAGCTGGCCCTAACTGAAAGCTTTATCAAAGAGGAATGTTTTAAGCCTTAAAGGGAGAGAGGGTGTCTGCCTTCCGAAAGACTGGTAAATGGTTTCAGAGAAAAGGAGCCTGATTATTGAAGGCTCTACTCCCCATACTATTTTTGGAGACTGATGGTACATCGAGCAGGCTAGCATTTTGGGAGCATAATGTTCTAGAGGGGTTGTACGGCACTACAAGCTCTATAAGATAAATTGGTGCCTACCCGTTGAGAGCTTTATAAGTGAGAAGAAGAATCTCTGTAATTTTCTGGATTCTTGCTTGTAAAACCAACTGCTAAAAATATTATGTCAACGATATTTTAAACATTAATTTGATAATAAGCTATGAACAAATTAATGTCAAATTTAAGGCCCGACTACAAACATGAAGCAGATCAAACAAGCAAATAGTCAGCAGTAGATAACATATATCTTTATACTTATTTATTTATTTATTTTAGTTCCAAAAATTCTGTAACAGAGTAAGTCTCCGATGAGGTCACTGCAGAATTGCCTTTAGATTACATATATTCAAATTGAATTATACATTTGGTTGTTAAAAGAAGGCAAATTTATATTCTTTTGTCTCAAAACATGTTGCCTAAACAAGCACAGCACAATTATAGAGATGTTTTTTTTCTTTGTCAACAAGGGACACCAAATTCAACACAAACTAAAAGGTCCTCACTGGAGATTTAAATCCAAAAGTCGCATTTCCGAATTCCAATAAAAATCAACTTAACACTTGTTTTTATGTGGATATCATGGGTTGAACGTTGTTACATGCAAAGCAAACATCTGCCTCCCAAACCTGTCTACAACCTAGGCTTTTAAATCTTAAAGAAAAACTGAACCCCAGAGTGTCCTGTTGTCAAAAAAAATCTCTAAAAACGCCCCAGCCAAAAGCCAGCCAAGAAGTGCAGAGAAATGCCTTCTCCATCCGCCACAGCATCACACTGTCTGCTGCCTGTATTTGTAGCAACAACAAGCTACCTGGGTGTGAAACAATGCTAAATGCACCTGTTAAAAGACAAGTTTGTATTGAATTGTATAGTATTTTCAGCCTTGTTTTTCAAGCCATCTGGTTGTGCTGTGTCTAACAGTCTTTTTTATACCAATAATAATAACAATAATATAATGGAGAACTTTATTTGTCTTCAAAACACAAAGTTATAAGTTGCTTTACAAGACAAAACAAAACAAAAAAAATAACTGTGCTTAACAATATCAGCCCCACCCCAACAGACAAGTATAGGCCCACTTGGAACCAAAATTGATATTTGTTTGTTTATTTTGTTGCACAAAATTAACATCCATTTTAATTGTTTTCATTAATAAAATTAAGATAAATAGGCCTTCACATACTATCTTGACCTATAAGGTTACTGTGTGCTAAAAATAGCATTGTTTTAGGTGGCATACACAAATGGACAAAATTGTTGGTACCCTCCCGTTAAAGAAAGAAGGTATGGATCATGACTTATCAAAAGTGCAAGCAAATTATATACATTTTTATTTGGAAAAAGTGTTTTTTATAGTTTAGTTCATAGTATAGTTTAGTTTCTCTTCAAGCATTTAAAAATTATGAAAGGCCACAGACACAGGACCGCATCAATCAAATATTAGGTTAACTTTAAAATCCTTTAAAGGCAGACTAATTCAGTTCAAGACCACTAACTTGCTGTCTGTGATAGGATTTCACAATGTCAATTCCACAAGCAATAAACAAACTCATTCCTCAGGGGACACATTTCAGTAAGTGTGATATTTATGGTGACTGTAGCCGTGCTTTTTTAAATGTTAATCTCAGCTCTTTAACATAAACCTCTGGGATTCTTACCCTCTCTGCAAATCAATAATCCTGCCTCGTGAGACGGCTTTTGGTGGATTTTGCACCGGGGGAGATCTTGGTGAGCTGAGCAGGAGACAGAGAATAACAGAAATGCCTATCCAGAGAACAAAGGTGATTTTCTCTCCTAATTATTGGCCACTTTCGCACCTGTTAGAGGGACCCGACGTGACCTTGGGTGGGATTAGACTGAGGAGGTGAAAAAAAGCAGAGGAGCCTAGAGGCAACGAGGCACTAAGACCCAGTGGAGAGCAAGGAGAAGGAGGAGGAGGAGGAGAAGGCTGGATGCTGCCTTCCTCCCGCCTGCCTGCTCTACACGACTTTGCAGTCGCCGTGAGCGTGTGCTAGAGACAGTATACAAGTGTGTGAGTGTGTGGTAGAGGAGTGTGTTTGTATGTAATCCAGGCTGAGGGACAGAGATATATTCCTAATTTTTTTTCTGCTCTGGATCGAATAAGAAAGAAAGGGATGGTGGAGGGGAGTTGTGTGTGTGTATGGAGGATGGGGAGAGGGGCGGTCAGCTGGTTCGATGGGAGGTGATGACGAGATGAAAGGGGCCAGGTGAGGAGGAGACACAGGAGCACCCCTCTCTTTCTGTGACGTGGTGTGTGTGTGTTGACGTGGGAGGGAAACCGAAACAGGTCCTTCAGTAGATGGTAAACCTGCGCAGGAGGAAGAAGCCCCTCTCAAGACCAAGGTATGTCACCAACTTATGGCCACACACACTTTACTTGATAATGGAGTGTGTGGGGGAAGAGGAGTGTTAAATGTGGATACGGGAGGGTGATACAGATACAGTGACAATGTTTTCTTTGTTTTGGGGGTCTCTCATTTTAACTTGTCACTCACACCTAGCTGCAGATGAGTCAAAGTATTTGTAATCAAATGAACAACAGGCAAGTTTTTTGTTTAGTGCCTCAGAGCTAAAATAGCCCATCTTTAACAGACTTGATTGGATGAAAAGAGAGGCTAAGCTGGAGCCACATTTTTCCATTTTTTGTGTGTTTTAATACAAAAAATTATCAACACTGGAACACCTGAAACTCTGATATATGTCAAATTTGGATGTATTTTTTTTTACAAAAAAGACTTTTGTGAATGGAGGCTTTCTTAGGCAACTGGGTTTGCAGTGTTTTTTCGCTAGCAAGAATTTTAATTTTCCTGCTCTGCACAGCTCCAAAGTGACCCAAGACCCTTGAGAGCCATTAGATAATCAATTCTGATTTAACTAAGAATGTCCAGAGGGATTTGTTGCTAAACTATAGCAACTAGCAAAGCTCATTGTTTTTTTTTTCTTTGTTTTTTTTAAATTGGGCTGAAGGTGACTGCAACCTTTTGACCTATTCAAAACAAAGCAACCCACACACTCTTATCCATGAGAGGCTCCAAAATGCAGGAATTCAAATTCAAGCATGTCTGTTTGTCTAATTTCTAATAATAGATATCATTATCATTATAATTTCACATATTTCAAGCCAAATTGATTCAAACATTTCAGCCAATAATTTTCCCAAACATATAAGCCATATAATGTATATTGCATATGAGGACTATAATATTGGCAAAAAGTATGATGCACCATAATGATTCACCCCATAACGTAACTACTATTGAAATACAATTTTATCATGCATGTTTTATCAAAATTGTTGATTGTTATGTTTTAGACTTTCATCACTGAGTGTCTTCCATTGCCAAAAAATACATTATCATTCATGAGAGATCAAATGTTTTTCTTGTTTACTTGTTCATTAAAATAAAATGTTTTTTTTTCTGTTTCAAATAGGCTGTCACACCAGAGAAATAGAACAATTCAAGAATTGGTGAAAATGGTGTTTTTCACAAAATATAACATATAGTATAAAATATAGTATAGACAATTTGAGATTATGTAGTGCTTTTCTAGTCTTACATTGCAGGTCACATCTACCCATTCACACCCATTCACTCTCACATTCACTCACTGATGGTTTTAGTTTATATGTCAGTTGTCCATCAGTATCAACTAACACATTTACACCACACGCATTTACATGTCACTGATGCAGCAGTGGGAGCTTCTTGGGGTAAGGACATATCGCCATGTGACAGCCAGAGCTGGGCTCGAACCTGCAGCCTTTCAATTACCAAACAAGCGCCACAGATGCCCCACAGACAAATGCTGGTATTGGCAAAAAATTTTTTAGCAAACAGCATCAGATAACAGCAAAAGTCCAATATTGCCCATCCCTTAATATTGATAAAATAGTAGTTATAATAATAAGGCTTGTGTTGCTTGTACTTAACAAAGCAATCTACAGATGTTGCAACTAAAATTTACTTAAATGTTTGAGATGAAATGGTAAATACAAATTAGATAATGCATGTCATTCTAAGGTTCAAAAAGTAAAAGGGGTTTTTCTAATGTGTATACTTTTCTTGAACTCATTATCATTTAAACAAGCCTTATTTTTAACTGAAATAAAATTTTATTGGGACTTCTCTCTAAATAAAGCTTGTTTTTAAGTGTAATGAGATGAGCAATTAGACAAATACATTTATTATGTATGAGTTTTTGTAGTGTGGTGGAGTTCAGTGCTGGGCATAGTATGTGAGCAGGGACAGATCAGGCATCTCGCAGGGATGAAGCCTGTCACACTTGTGAAATGGAAAACCTGCACATGCTGGTGTGTAGAGTATGGAAATGTACTGAAGGTGTAGTGCTTGTTCCACGGCTTTTACAGTGTGTGGGGTTGTGTCCAGGTGAGGTTGTAACAGTAAACACAATGTAGGGACTATTGACAGCTACATGGCTGAAGGTGCTCTGCCACTGTTAGCATGACTTTTAGACGGTATTTAAAAAAGCCAGTTTCATCACTGACCAGAAAATGACTGCAAGAACAGTATCAACTTCTGGTGACAGAGTTTAGATTATACGTGTTAAGTGCTTATAAAATGTTCTTCAGACAGCAGGGAGCTCTGTGGTGCAGAGGATTCAAACATCCAGTTTTTTCCTTTTGTCTCTGTTATCAGGGACATATGGTCCACTCTGCACTCAGAGTTGCTCCCTGAGGGCTCTGACTGCCCTAAAAACACCCATCTGAAGATGCAGATGTCAAATATTCTGTAAATTATGACCCTTCATACAAGCAAGTGCAGAATGCATCAAGTGTGACAGCTTTATAGCTGCAGCTGAGCAGTCATGTGACTCAGGGCAAAAATGAGGATCACAGCGACTAAAAGCAAATTAAATTAGACATGTAATAAAAAAATGATAAAAATAGGGCGTCTAAGATTTACAGATATGTTTTCATGTGTCTGTTCTGAGTTGCTTGTTAATAAGAAGATCAATTATGACCTAGAGGGATGTAGCCTCTGTTTATACAATAACAGCCGATTGGATAGTATTCATTGATATGCATTCCTACTGACAGAGGGAAATAAAACTATCAGCATGCGGGGATCCGATACACACAGAGGTAACAACACGATGTATCACAATATTTCACAATACTATAAGTATGCTGATATATCACTTTCTTTCTTTTTAATAGTCTGTGTTCTTGCTCCCCTTACATTTACCCTCTCACATGCACACACTGCTGGGTTACTACATAAAGTGCCAAGTTTCTATTAATATGAATTCTATTTACACTTATTCATAAACCAATGCCTTTGTCCCTGGGTTCAGTGTCTTGCTGAGTGACACTTCAACAGCTTAATGCAAAACTTGTAGGATGGCAGATGGCACGGTGGTTATGTTGACTGCCTTATGTACAAATGCTGTAGGCCTTAAAGCAGGAGGATGTGCCTGATGCCAACCTTCAGCACCTCCATTTTCTTATCCCAGTTTTTTTTAATGAGATCCACTGTCTTCTCTGAAGGTGGTAAAGTCATCCTCTTACCCCAAATAACTAATAAAATAAAACAGGAAAAATAGGACATGCATTCCCAACCTTCTGAATATGAGACAAACTATTCCACCACTAAACTTCAAGCACAGACAGAAGCTGTAGACAAGTTGACAGACAACACATCTGTCACATTTAAATCAGTAAAGACTAATAAACTAACTTCACATCTCCAAACTTCAGAGAAAATTAACTTACCTGACACAGTGAGCTAAATGATCAAATTGTCTATTTTATGTAATATTGTCAGGTAAAATAGGTCATTTTCAATGTTTAAATTATCACAACACATTGCTTTAATTAGCCAGTCAATGGCCATTATCTTTATGTGTCAGTATCAAGCTAACTAACTCGGATGAACATCCTGTTCCATCTGTGGGAGGTTATCTTTATTATGGAGTAAATGACAGTCACTTTTGATGAGTTTTTATGTTTAATCGAAGAATGCAGAAGGTATTGAACATTAAAGGTTTTCAATCATTTGATTACTTAAAGGGGCTTTTGAGTTCAATCTGTAATGGTCACCATGTTCAAGAAATTTCAAGTTAACTAACCCAGAAAACATCCTAACCTGCCTATCCACACTTATCCTTGCCCATTGCAGGATGACCTCCAGTTTGCATGTCAGTAACCACATTCACACTGACAGAAAAACCCTACATTTTTCCTTAATTCACCTGGGTGAGCTGCATGTGTGACACAAACAGCATTTTTTTAGTTTTTTATTTACCCTGACTTCACCTTGAAATGACCCTGCTGGTTCCCAAGCATGTCCCCTCCCCTACAAGTCCATTAGGTCACATGCAAAACAAACAAAAAAGAACTTCCTGCTGTCATAAGTAACAGTGTGAACAAGTGTGAACAAGACAATCAGGGAAACACTTTCATCAGGTCGTAAATAAGCGAGTTATGTAGCAGTAGCAGCACTGTGGCAAACATCATCTGTGTGGAAATACTTTTTTTTATAAGTTGCACAACAATAGGAGTTAAACAGTCACTATGAGTATACACACATTTTTCTTTTTTTTTTTAAATTTTCTATGCGTTTTACAATAATGGTAGTTGGAATTACTTAAATGGTATATAGACTTCAGTTCAAATAGAGCTTTTCTAGTCTCTTCGAACACACAAAGCAGCTTTACACCACAGGTCATGTCTAACCATTCACACTCGTTCAGACTCTCACAATCACTCACTGATGGTTTCAAGTTGCTTGGAAGTCGTCCACCAGTATTAGCTGACATATCCATACCCTTTCATACCCATTTATATGCCACTGATGTAGCAGTGGCATCAACTTGGGGTTTAGTGTCTTGCCCAAGGACAAATCACATTGTGATAGCTAGAGCAGGGCTCAAACCTGTAACTCAGCTAAACAGAATTAATTAAGGACATCTTGTTACTTTGTTTACTTAAATTTGGTTAACAAGCAAAAAAAAAAAACAACCATGTGTAGCTTTATTGTCGAGGCCGATGTTAATATCAGGACTCGGAATTGGCAGATACTCATTTAAAAATCAGACTGGGATCACGGGGCAAAAATGCTGATCGGGACATCCCTAGTCCTCATGAAAGCTTTAGCATCTTTATCTTAATATTATATTCTTATAATATCCTTAAAATGTATGCTTTTGGGTGTAAATAAAGTTATATGCCATCTACTTTCTAAATTGCACCAGATCAACAATGGTATATTTCATGAAAATCGTAGTAATATGTGCAACCTTCTGCTTTGACTCTTAAAAAATATATTTTCTTTTTTTTTTAGATCTTGGTTTATACTGGAAAGACAAGGCTGCAACACAAAACTGAAAAAGACCAAAGTAAAGTGACCTGTAATTGTCTGCTGAGCTCAAGCCTAGAGCAGATCCCATAAGGCTGCCATGACAAACACCCTCTAAGCTTTTCATTGACACCCTATAACGGGGGAGGATGGGTGATGGGCCTGTGAACTTCAGTGGACTCTCGCCTCCTCATCCCATCCTCTCATGGAGCATCCCATCACACCAAGCCCCACCTGGAACAGTTCTCTCTCCAGCCTCCCCACTACAACAGAATCCTTGCCACAGAATATCTCCAACCAAACCAGGCCCGTCTCTGGCACTGGAGATGGGGTAGATGTGAACCAGTTGTTGGTGTGGTGTGCCATGATCATTATGGACTTGCTGGCAGTGGTGGGAAACTTGGCAATCATGGTTGTCATCACCAAAACACCACAGCTGAGAAAGTTTGCCTTTGTGTTCCACTTGTGCCTAGTGGACCTGCTCGCTGCATTGGTGCTGATGCCTCTCGGGATGCTGTCAGATCGGATTCTGGTGGATGAAGCTCTATGTCGGAGCTATCTCTGCCTGAGCGTGTGTCTTGTGAGTGCAGCCATTCTTACCATATGTGCCATCAATGTAGAACGCTACTATTACATCATCCACCCCATGCGTCACGAGGTAAAGATGACGGTAGGGGTGGTGGTGATGGTGCTGGTAGGTATCTGGATTAAGGCTGTTGTGATGTCTCTTTTGCCTCTCTTGGGGTGGCTGCTTCAAGGGGGTCAGAGTCTGGGGACTCCTTCAGTCCTTGTTCAGGGTCAGAGATGCTGCTCGCTCCACTGGACTGGCGGCAGGATCACCCGGCTGCTGTTCATGGTCTTCTTCACGTTCATCTACTTCCTTTGTCCCATGCTGATCATCCTGGTGGTCTACTGCAACATGTTTAAGGTGGCACGGGTGGCAGCCATGCAGCATGGCCCTCTTCCAACGTGGATGGAAACGTCAAGACAACGGTCTGAGTCTACTAGCAGTCACTCTACCATGGCAGCCAGCCTGGGGGGGACTGGAGCACGTAGCACCCCTCAGAGGAGCTTCAGTGGGGGGAAAGCTGCGGTGGTTCTAGTAGCAGTCGGAGGCCAGTTCTTCTTCTGCTGGCTGCCATATTTCTCCTTTCACCTCTATTCTGCCGCGGTGTCTACCTCTCCCGTCTCTCTGGCCCAGCTGGAGGATGTGGTCACATGGATTGGCTATTTCTGCTTCACCTCAAACCCCTTTTTCTATGGCTGCCTGAACCGGCAGATTCGCGAAGAGCTGGGTCGTCACCTGGCCTGCATCTTCAAGCGGGCTGGGCCTGGTGAGGGTGAACAGCTAGCCAGTCGTGAGGCCTCCATAGAAGAGAACTTTTTGCAGTTTCTGCAGGGCACTGGCTGTAATCTGGAGCCCTGTAACTCTCTCAGCAGAGGCAGCCTGCTGGAGCCAGAGACTGAGGGGCTTCAGGAATCAGCTGTTCAGCAGAACACGCCAGCTGACTTTAACATCCCGGGGCAGATCCTGGAGGAGACCTCAGAGTTCATACAGAGGCAACAGCTGAACAATGAGCTGCATGTCTCAGAGAACTGCTGCAAAACTGCACCAGAGCTGTAGCTGCCTCTAATGGACAATCTCTTTGCTGTTTTAAATCCAACATATATACATATTTTTATCCATACTTTTAAAAAAAATAAAATTTACAAGTCTCTGGTTCATTGCATGCTAAAAAGTGAACTGCTAAACATGAAATCTGCTTCATGTGTCTCAGTCATGAGGCTCTCATTGTGCCAACAGTCATTAATTCTCAAGATGCTGCAGCTTTACACATGTTGGAGCCATACAGTGTCACAAATGCAGTGACAAACACTGTAATCATATACGAAAGTAATAAAGCTCCAAGGGAGCAAAACTTTGGAGTGGTTTTCATAGTTTAAAAAAAGACCAAGAGCCAACAAAATATATTTTTTGAATGATTTGGGAAAAACCTGTGAATATTTTGTTAAAAAAAGAGGTGTTTCTTAATTGCTCATTATAAAATAGATCTGTATCAGACATTTTAATATAAGATACAGTCTATAATGAGTAATAGTACATTTTTAAGCTAAATTTAAAATACTGCACTTCAGTCTGCCATATTACTGCTCTGAAAACTTCACTTTTTTACGTTAAATAAAACAATTGGGCATATTGTTCCTTCATTTTTGTCTTAAAGAGGTCTTTCGACTGTCAGTTTAAACTGTGACATACTACAGGTTAGGTCTTTGACCATAAAAAAACCTTTGCCATTGATTTAACCAGAAAATTAGAACTATTTTTGCACCAGTAATTAGACAATGTTTTATCTCAGACAAAGTGTTGTTTATCTCAACTGTGTGATGGAAGAAAATACCCCATGTGTCCATTAACTGTCTAATAATGTAGCTGTTGCCAGTTGTGGATCAAAGGTTTTCATCTCTCAATCATAACAAACCACAGGAAATGAATACAAAAAATGTCCCTCTCCAACTGCAAAAGACTGATGATTCAGAGTCATTAAAATTATGTTAAACTGGAAATATTCACAGAGTTAAAAGGATTATTTCGTAGTTGGTAGTGCTGCTGGCATTTCTATTGAAAAAGCTGGCAAAGGGATTTATTTTGAACCTTTCTGTAAAAACATTATTACCATGTTTATCTGGTCTTAGTCTTATGATTGTCACCTTCTAACCAAAAAGATCTCACATTGGTAAACTCGTGATTTCAATCGCTTTATCTCAAAGAAAACATTGTGGTAACTCTGAATGGTTTGCATAGATGGTGTTAACAGGTTTCAGGCCTCCAAAACCCTTCACTGTCTTCAGCACATTCACGCTGTGGCTCCGTGTGGATACATTCAGACATGACGGCTGGTCCCCACCACCTCCGAGACGTCTGTGTTGTTTACAGGTAAACACAGGCGCAATGCGAGTGGTTGTGTTTGTGCTACAAACAGCCAGGCTTGTTGTGGCTACACAGCACACAGGTGAAGTGATGCTTACACATGGCAGGCTTTGCCTTTGGCCTCATTTGGCGACAAAAGGACATCACAAGTGGCAGTTTCTCTGATCTCAGGTGAATAAAAACACTTAGCACAAGTCACACGTGCAGTGAAAAATGTTCCAAAGAAAATCACGGGGCACAAATATCTTACATAACACATTTTTTGGGTCTTTGTAATGCCTCTTGCTGCCTTCATCTGCTTTTTGAATTGCCTCACAACAAACTGTTGATCACAAGATACTCCACACATGGCGCACAGGAGGGGGTCAGCAATTTGCTCCGAGTCATAACAAAAAAGGATTCTTTGTCCTGTGTGGGGGGAAAAATGTTTTTTTGTTCTTTGGAACTGTCTTTTGCGGCGAAAAATAGTGCAAGTAAGGCAAAGGTGGGATGAAATCAAACACAAGACTGAATCACTGCCATAATCCTAATATTCTTGCCTCCACAAATGTAAAGGTACTTATTATTAATAATTAACATTTAAGTATTATGTTTCATGCTCTTCCCTTTTAGACAATGGTTCTTAAAATTTCAAGCCTGAAGACAAGGGTTGGACAATATTAGAAAAACTTACATTTCCATATTTTTTCCTTTTGCAATTCAAATTACGATTTTTTTTTAAAGAGGAAACTACACAAAAAGGAAATGGAATCTACACAAGATTACCGCCTTTTTTCCCATTTACATTTACATAAAGTAAATTTCAAATCATCATTTATTTCAAATTTAATTCCAGTCCTTCAGGGGGTAAGGGCTTCAGGCCTTAAACTTTTTCTCAAACCCCCTTCCTCTTTCAGGTTATTAATTATTTAAGGTTAACTTTGAGCCATCCCTAAAAAAACAATGGCAAGTTGAGGTAAATTTTATAAAGAAATCAAATTTCCTGTATTTCAAATAGAAATCTGACATTTCTTTAAGCACCTGGGAACATAAATCAACAAACATTTTCTTCATATGATATTTCTGATAATACATAATTACTATTATCTTTCTAAAAATCTCATTACTGATCTTTGCATGGTTTTTTAAAATATCAGCAGTTAAGTCTTTGAGGTCATCAACCATGTAAGCAATATTTAAAGAAACATTTCGTAGACATGACAGTTCTTGAGAATAAAGTGCACCTCATTCTGTTGAGCTGTCAGTAACTCAACACGCATCGATAGCGGTGGAATAAACGATCACAGTGGCATATTGGGCCCTTCACAAGCTTTTTATTTGGTCAGAGCATTAACAAGCATCAGCACCATGCAGTAAAGCTCTTCCCTGCATAACTAAGTGTCTATATTGTGCATCATGTTTGTCTATCTATAACTGGAACAGCGTCTCCTGCAGTTTGTGTGCAGATGCACGAGGCACACAAACGTTTCCAAATTTCAGTTTAGGAAAATTACAATCAGACAAATTAAACAAAATCTCATCATGCTTAAGAATTGATTAAATGCAGTTGTTTGGAGGTGAAATCTGTTTTTCCAGAAATGCAAAAGAATTATGAGAGATTTAAGCTGCCATTATTAAGAATCACTTCTTATTTTGGATGCTTAAAATCAGGGGTGTGTATCAGCAAAAATCTGGCAATAAGATACATATTGTGATATGGGGTGAAGATATGATATTTTATGATGTATCACAATACAAGAGGCAAGGCAATATATTACATCTTTTTTACTCACTAGTTTATGTTGAACATTTCTTTTAGTATTAAGAACTCAAAGTACTTCTGTTTATAAGTTGAAATACAATTTCTTATCAGTCTTGATTATTAATCATAGTTCCTTCAACATGGATAAACTTAACTGTCTGTCCAAGAGACAGAAATCATAACAATAAAGGTAAAAAAAAAAGTCAAATGCCTGAATGCCTGCCACCAACTGGCAACCAGAGGCTGAGCTATAGTTCAAAACAAATGTCTTGAATATAGTCTAATTCATTTACCCCAAAAAATATCAATATTGAACTTCAAATTTTTTTTTTACCAAAAATAGTGGTGAATCAATATTTTCTTACACCCTGCTTAAAGTTTATATTTATTTTTTAAAATCACAAATAACAGAGAGATGTTGCTTTAAAGTGAAATGCCTTTCACTTCTCAATAACCCCTTTCTGTTTTGCTTAAATTTGTCTAAAATTTCTGTCATTGTGATACAAAAAGCCTCTCCTACAGCCAGAGATCTCAGAGACAAACCAAATATTGACCAAATAAACAAGGTGCACTTTAGCCATGGGCGGAGTGTATCATTGCATCCCTAATAAACGGCTTTATCATCCCAAGATAACATGATGAATGGTACAGGATGTTAGCAAAAAACTGAAACCTACAGAATATCAACGCAAAAGGAGAAAAATCAAATGCAGGGATGTGAAGTCCTCTTGGGGCTCATCGACTCCCTGCCACATTTTTCCCACACCAGCATTCCCTACCTATGAAAAACAGCTCTACAACCCACCTTTTGGTCCTTACCACTGCTTCAGATACTTCAGATAACCAGAGATCTTTCTCTGACCATTGATGATCCTTCATGGCACAGTATCACAATACATTTGTTGATATATTGTACAGTTAAAACATCTCATGGAGACTACAAATCAACATTAACTCAGCCAGACTTCAGTTACCATTCCAGAAAAACTACCTTGACATATCAGATTAAACACTTTGAGCTCTTTTTCCTATTTTGAGTTTTGAGTGGCAGGCGTGATCTTGGATGTTTTCCTTTAATTACAAATCCCCACAACATGTAAATTGTCCTCTGTGCATCCATATGTTTGTTTGCTGTTTTTATTTTTGTACCTAAGCTGAAGAGACTGTTTGTTTCCTCATCATTCACCTGTTTTTCGCTCTTGTTCAGAGTCTCCTGTGTATTGGTTACCCGTCAGCTGAAATGATTAAAGACAAAGAGAGAATATTAACTTGAGTGCTTGTTGACGTAGTTACGAGATGTTTTCACAACCACAGTCAGCAGACGATCAATTCTGTCAGTCATTTTTACCTCTACTGTCCTCCAGCTACCTCCTTCCCTTCTCTGTGTGTGCACTGCACAGGTGGAGTGTGGCATCACCGAGGTGAAATGAAGCCTTAAGAAGAGGATAAAAGAGGAGTGACATTTAGAGTACGCTACAGCTGGTCAGGGGGGATTTTCTGATTGACAGAGAATATAATAATAATCTAATCCCTCTGTGATCATCAATGTAATGATAATGATGATGGATATATAAAAATAAAGAAAAATACAAAATTATTTAGCAACACCTTCAACAAATCAACACAAATAATCTTCAAATCACATCTTGGGGACATTTTTTGTGGTAAATGTTTCATTTTGGCATGTACTTAGTTTTTTTTTTTTTTACCACAAATGCCTTCTCTGTCATCAGCTCCTCAGGCTTATCCTCCTTTTGTCTGTTTCTCCTAATTTACCGTCTCCTGCTGCTCTCCATCGGTTCCACTGACTCACAACTTTCATGTGCAGCAGAGGAGGGCGCCTCCCACAGTGCTCAGTTCAAACAGGCTGACCTTTGTGACAGGTGACAACACGCCTGGTGAAGATGCTTGAGGACTGATGCCAGCATTGAGTCACTCAGGGGTGCTGCTGGGTGTGCAAAGCACAGTCATACAGGGGAATGAGGGTAAGCTTGTCTGATTTAAATCAAATATCTTGACAGGGCGACAATAGATTTTAGGAAGGCATGCAGCACTCAAGGCAGGAACCAAAAGAAAATGTGTATCAGGATTAAGAGAGTGATCTGAAAATACTTGATGGGAAATTTAATTACATGAATGACTTGTTACTTCTAGATCCTGACTTCTCTGGATCAGCTGTTACCTGTGCTACTGACAGAGAAGGGGCTGTGTGTGGAAAGAGGGTTACACATAAAGACATATTATAAATAGTCTTCAGTACTGTTTTTATTATTTGATTGGAATTTCATGAACAAGATGTATTTAAACCTCAATTAATCTCTAAATCTATAACTGTCTATGGTGAACCTCTTTCATCTTGTAAATATGATCTAACTTTAGAAAGGATGCTTTTGGAGCAAAAAGTAAAACAAATTCGTTACAAGCAAATATCCCAGCTTTCTTTGTGAACCTTTTATTTCCTCATTTCATTAAATACAATCAAATAAAGGCTCAAAGACTGTGTTTTTGTTTCTATTAATTAATTGCTTATACTTACATATTTGAACAAAAATGGATAAATGTAATGTGTACTCAGGGGTGAAAAATAATGAATTTCACATACTCATGTACCTCGGTAGCAATTAAAGCATCTACACATTTTTAAGTCTTTAAAATCAGTACCTATATGTATTTCAGACTAGGTTTACTGAACATACCAGGCATGAACTCAAAATATCCATAGAGCAAAATATTGTCATGTACTCCTTGCTAATACCTGTATCGATACAGATTCTACAGAATCGATATGGCCTCAAACACTTTAAAAGCAGTTGTTAAATACTCTTAGGATAATATTATTAATGGCACAGTTCAAAGTAGAAGTCAAATTAAATGATGCAGCACATGTAACTTATTTTGAATCACTACTAAAATCTCACGTGTGAAAGCCCTCAGTCCATAATATTTGTATATCAGTAGACAACAGTTCAAAAAGTTATTTATCTGTATGGGCAAATAGGGCTGTGCAGTAATTCAGGCTTCAGTTTCATCATGGCTTCCCACCATTTTTCTAATTAATTAATTAATTAGATCAGTATTTTTATATTCTTCATTTAAGTGGCAAAGTGCCACAAGTGTTAACATGTTTAAGGAATTTAATGACAATAAATGCATGTGATACACTGATGTAAAATCATTGTTTAATAATTGTGATATCAATATCATTTACAGTAATTGCAAGTCTGATTTTTGCAGAGATAGAGTAGTCCTACTGGCAGTCATGAAAATTCCTGCAGAAAATAACATACAGTAACTCAGCCATATAATATCAGCACAATGACCTCAGAAATTTAGGCAGTTTTATGCAGGATCAACAGTCCTCTCTCAGCTTAAGTGCACTTCTTAATAAATCTAACTGTTTAAACAGTGGGTTGTACACACTTAAGCCTTGGGTCTGAACTTGAGGAATGAACATACAAACTTGCTGTTTGTGGAAACAATCTAAATTCTAATGCATAGCTCACAGTTCCAGACAAAGATTTTAAAAAATTACTTTTAAATTTTGAGCTCTCCAGATCTTACTTTCTATACTGTCCTGTTTGTAGCCCCCGAAGAGGCATATGAATCTCATTTTTTAACTGAAAAAAGCTAGTGTATAAATTTTGGCTAAAATGAATTCTGAAATACAGGCAAATCTGATATCTGCAAAATTCACCTTTGCATTTCCCTACAAAAAATTATTTACATTACGTCTGTAATTTTGTTGCTGCATCTCTCTTTATCATGAAGGTTTTGTCTTACATTAAACAGCCTGGCAGGAGATTAGTCTCTTGCATTTTTATGAGGGAAACATATCATACTTCTTAACCCATCCCTTCAGGTGAAAAAAATCATTTAGTCAGAGTAATCACACTTAAACTAAATTACAATATTATTGTTCTATTTTCACCCTTGTAACTATACTTAAACTTTAGTGAAGTATCATAGCACTTCTTTACCCATACATAACCTTGTTTCTTCTAGACTTATTTTGTACTATCTTTTCATTGTCAACCTAGGTCTCCCAAACCCTGATAAAATGTAAGCCAATAAATTAATTTTTTAAAAATTTAATTTTTGTCCAGAGGTTTTGATGTCAATCATTCAAACTGTATTCTTCAATAACTTGGTGATCCAGAATTTTTGTTTTTTGTGAATTGTTACAATTGACCCTTTGTCAGACTTATCAATCATGGAGCCTGGTCTCAAAGCAAAGACAAACCTCTGTTTCAGCAAAGACTTTTCAGTGCATATCTGTAAAATTACTGTGATCATTGTGTTTCTACAGTATCAACAATCATAAAGAAAAACCTACATGTACTCAAGGGTAAGAGAAAATCTTTTAATACGACTAAGTTTGGTGTTGTATTAATACAAAGTAGTAGCAATATAGATGTGTTGACAGTTTATGTTGTTAGATGGCATCAATAAGATCATACAGCAGTAATATTCTAAAATATTTAAAATTACTTAAAAGAATATGAATTATCTTTCCAAACCCTTATTCATTTTTGCCTTTATTCTTTAAATCATCAGAGAACAAATGCATTATGTAAAATACATAATCAAAATTTACTTTATCTTCGGTTGTGTCAAATGGGAAAGAGACGACAGTTGGCCAGGCCTGGTAACAGTTACAGGGGCTTAAAGGTGTCTCACCAGTAAGAGAGACATGAATTGGCCAGACTACATTGTTTTGGTTAAACGAATATTCTGCCAAGGGCTGTACCAGATGTAGCAAGATGACTGGAGCCTAAAACACGAGAATAAAGATGAAAATTGGTCTCAGAAAAACATACACACTCAATAATTATAGCATTTAGGCTAGGAAGAGGAAAGACCAGCGTGTAATTCAATACGGTTTCCACTCGACAAAGACAAGTTATTTCAAGGATTTTACCTGCATTTCTTCACCATTTGTTTACTTTTACAAAATTTCAATGTTTGGGGCAGCAACTGGTGGGGTTAATTTAAAACTGGTTTAAACACGGCTAATATTTTTTTTTTCCTTGAGAATATGTCATTAATTTAGTTCACACTGGTGCCACTTAGTGAGTTATTTGTTTGTTTTTACTTACAGTTTACCCACGTCCATGTTGCAAGGCGTGGTGTCAAACCAAAAAGGCCACAAATAAATTCGAAAAACCAGACAAATGTTCTTTGTGTCTTCTCTCTCCTCATTTGGGTTCCAGGTGAAAGACGGTGTTATAAAGTCACGCCTGCAATTCAGCATTATGCCCGTTGGGGGCGCTCTAACATCACAAACTCGAAGTGCTGACTCCTTCAGGGATTAAAAAAATGGTGAGTTAAACGTTAACAGGATTTTATAGCACGTTTTAAAACTGTAATTTTTTATTTCGAAAATTCCTAAATTGAGCACTTCTTGCATTTGCTAAGAAGTATGCCCTAAAAGGAGAAAGGAGGACATCTCACTTACATCCGCTCTTCGAAATAGACTCCATTTCCCGTCATGCCTTTGGGGCGCATCAATTTTCCTTTTTTCAACGCTGTTTTCATGGTTTGCAGCTGGATCAGTTAGGTGGACGTGCGACTGCGCAAGAGACAGGCTTTTCCTGAGAAGAGGACTAAGTTCACAATTTTGTTACTGTTGCTTTGAAACGTTGGGCATATATGTCTGATTTTTGAAATCATTTTTAATATTAGTATTTTTGTTTTTTGCTTTTCTCATTTCTCCTTGGGGTGAACTTTGATTAACTTTGGATGGAGATAATCTTACAAGCATTAAAGCATTAATTTTTCTCACACTTTGCGAGCAGGACGGATAGGGAGTGTGTGTGTTGGATCAGTGTGAGATCAGCATCAGGCTGTAGCCTCACTTTGGACAGACGAGCCTCCGGTGCCAACGCCTCTCCCCCTGCACTCTGCTTCTCCTCTCCGGCTGGGAAAGTTGAGCCTCGCCGCCCTGAAGGCTGTTTGACGGCGTTTCTCTGCATCTCATGAGCTGTTGAGCCAACATTAACACGGGAAATAAAATAGTTTGAGAGTGAAAAATGGGCTGCACGATCAGCGCCGAGGACAAGGCAGCGGTGGAGAGGAGTAAAATGATTGATAAAAACCTAAGAGAGGACAGAGAGAAATCCTCCAGAGAAGTAAAACTACTCCTGCTCGGTAGGTTACTGATTCTCTTTTCTACATGGTATCTCCTTAATCATTGTCCGCTTGTGGGTTTGTTAATTCTGACTATTAAGTAGCAGTTTTATCTGAGTTTAAACACTCCTACTCCTGTGGGTTTATGGCAGCTGTGGCTCATCATGTCTGCTTTGACAGAACTCACAGAAATAAACCAGATGTTGTGGTAGGGGGAAAATACTCCTCTGCTGCTGCACGGTATCTATGTCGGCTATTAGGAGGTAGGGGGCAGATTCATGCTCAGGAGACCACACTATGTGTTGACAAGTGTCCACACTTCTTGCAAAGCATTGAAACTCCAACAGACCTGTTTTACTTTAGTGATTAAATTCAAAACTCTACAGCTTAATGACATGTTGACAGATCATTCTGCTCTAGATCAGAAACATAAAGAGCACAAAGACATGAGCAGTACATGCTTAATTCTGTGTTGTTGCTGGTCTATATAAAACAGAGGTGGTAAAAAGGCAGCACAAGGGCCAAATGGGTCCCTCAGTGTCACTCAGTGTGACCCACAGGTCAATTTCAGTAAATGGTACACATGACGAAAACATGACAAAAAACATGAAGGACTGTAGGTCGCATTCACACACAAATTTAGTGGGCTTGGTTAGATGATAAAATGCAGTGCTGCTAAATCTTTCTTGTGGCAAAAGCCTGTCAAATGTTTTGTGGTGTAGTAGGAGTGGGAATTGCTCCGCCAAAATACAATGTTATCATCATACTCGAGTCCCCATTTGATTTTACTGCAATTTGTAATATTTTATAATATGCTGAGTATTGAGATATCTTACATTGTGATATATTGTGAGTTTCAACCTTTCCTTGACTGCATTTACATCCAAAAAGAGAAAAACGACCCCCTCTACTGTGCTCAGCGTCTCCTCAGCTTTTAACTTCACTGCTCTGTAGAGCTTCAGTACTGCTGTGTCGATGAAATAATGTAGAGATGGTGGCACATACCTGGGCTTCAACCAACATGTAACAAAAGCCATTGTTTTCCACAACATGGGCTTGTCTTGAGTCTTTGCACATAAAGTAAGTCATGGACTGGACTATTTTCTTAGCTTACTCAGAAATGGGGGGCAAATTTGACAAGGTAAGCATGTCAAATGTCAGCCGGTTTATCAACAGGGATAGCTTAGCATTAACTTTACAGTTGTCAGTTTTTGCTTTTCCTTGATGGTGCCATGTGAGGTGAGCTGTATTTCCACAATATTTTATTTTCATGCTTTACTTAATACAAATCCCATGTGCCACGTCTATCTCTTATGTCCTTTTTGAAGTCCAAAATAAATCCACTTGCTGTTGGTGCATTTCTTTTGTCTCCTGTGTTGCCATGTTTGTTTACTAACTCTCTTCTGCACCATGAAGAATAGCACCATTACAATAGAAAGACCTGCTATAAGGTCACTGGCAAAGACATGCAAATAGAATTTTAATGCTCCATTTTGCAACATAAAGTGCCGCAGACAGTGCCACACTTTTGAATATAAAGTGTTATTGTGTTTTTTGAAGGTTGGTTGCTAACATACAGCTAATCATGGAGACCAAGTGCACTCATTTCTATGTTTTTTTTAAATTAATGATGATGTGTACATCATAGCCAGAGCCATGAATAACTTAGTGAGGTCATTAGGTTAGGAGGAAATCCTCAAATAAGAGGTTATTTAATTCAGCTACATGCTGGACGTGTTGGTAGCTGCTTCTAAGTTTAACAATGCTGTAGCTTCATTATAGCTTGTTAATAACTTTTTACACTTGTTGATAAAGTTCAACTGTAAAAAAATCATGACGGCTGCGTTAGTTTGTGAAGATAATCATAATGAACAAAACACTCAAGTTTTGTTCACCAGAGAGCTCATTATCAGGTACTATCCAAGAACAGAGTGAACAATTCAATATGCTTTTATTTGAGAGAACCAGAGCAATGCTAACTTAAGAGCTGGTGTGCAAAAATACATCAGATGACTAATTTTTGTATGCCAACGAGGAAGTTAGCATTGCTGGTTTCAAATGTGGGATTGTTCAGTGGGTGATGGATGACACTTATATATTGTTTATTATGATAATTGTTCTGATGGAACACTACTTTCACACTTAAAAAAATATTGTAGGCTTTCATAGAACTACAGCACAGTTGTTAGATATAGGCACCACTAACCATGCTTCCAACTTCTATCTCACACTGTTCCCTGTGATTTGAGAGAACTTCCTCTTAGTGTGACCAGATTAATAAGTGCTCATAGATAGATATGTTTTGTTCTTTGCAAGCAATAGGGGACTGATTTGGCTGCAGTTCTTTCTGTAGAACTCTTAGCAAAAACTTTTCCTCCCTAATATTCTCAAAGTCAAACTGCTCAGTTACTTTCAACAAGGAAACAAGGAAGTTGTTTTATCTCCCATTTTCAAAGAGGGCGACTTTTCTCTCATGAGAAGTGTGCACTCACACTGTTAAGTCACACACCTTCAGCTAAAAAGAACCAGTTAACCTGTCACTACTTGATTTAATGGCCAAGAGAAAAGAAGGTGGCTGAGTAAGACATAAAAAAATGATTAAATTCTTCCATTTGAGATTATTGTGCCATTAAATAAACTTTCTACTGATATTTATAGGTAAACAACTTACATATTGTTGCTTTAATAAACCATTAATATGCAAATGAAATGGAATTTTAGTAAAGTATTGTTTGGATACTTGATTGGACGAGGCCTTCCTCGTTCACCTGGTGCATGCTTGTGTTCTTATCCAGGTACTCCAGCTTCCTCCTTCCTTCTTGTTAGTTTAATTGTTGACTCTAATTTGCCTGTAGGTACGACTGTTCCTGGTTGTTTGTCTCTGTTTTGGCCTTGATTGGCTGGTAACGAGTCCAGTCTCTACCTGTCTCTTGCCCAATTACAGCTGGGACAGGCTCCAGCCCAAAATGAAACATGAAGACAATTCCTCACTGAGGCTTCAATGTCAGAAAACAAAGTAGAGTCAGTAAAATTTATTATCAGATCAACACCAAGAAATTTCCAATTTACACTCATATAAAACAAAGAAAGACTGGTCTGTACTTCCTTTCACGTTCAGTGTCATGACCTCTCCCACACTAAGTGTCAGAACTGTATAGCTTTACTGTCTGTGTTACTGGCACACTCTCGGTGCTCCTGACACAGTTGGTGTGGACGCACAGAAGTGCCAAGGGTGATTTAATTCCCCCAGACTAACACCATACTTTATGCTCTACCAGGCTGATGTATGTCTGTCCTGTGTCTTTATTTTTACGTTTTGTTTCATAAAATATGTAACCTGACATGCCAGACGGACAGTTCTATATATCCGCCACAGAAATATTTCACCAGTCCATCTGGGAAAGAGCCGTTTGAAAATGTTTTCAGGGGCAGAACCTTCAAAAACAACAGCAGCAGGTGATTGGACAATCGTTCTGCTCATCACACTCATCACAAACCAATCATATCAAGCCACAGTATGACGTAGCAGCTAGATTCTGTTGTTAGCCGTTAGCTTAAACTACGTTTCAGTCCTTAGACTATCGTCCTACATTAAATTATACCACACAGATGTATCATTTACCACTTATAGGTGACATGAACCTCGTCAAAGACAATCCCCACCAAGTTCTCCCTGTAAACTTCTACGGAGAACATATTTTACCAGGTATCGCTGAGTAACCATGACGACCAAAGACTAACCGGCATTGTCCACAGAGGATTTTCACATTCTCTCCCAGTTTCCCAGCAGTGATTCCCGGTCAGGAGAAGAGCAAAAACATGATTTCCCGTAAGAGAGGTTTAAGTGACGTTCCTTGGTTCTCTTTTAAAGAAGAAATAGAGTCCACTTCTGATAAAATCACAGATATTGCCGCATCCACGGAGACCGCTTCAGAAGCCGCCATTGTTTTCAAACATGCAGTCACTTCCTGCTCACGTCACATTTTCAGCTCCCATTTCTCTTCTCTGATTGAGCCGTTAAGCATCTAGCCGGTGAAGTCGTTGGACAATGGATGTTGGCATGATGGTCCTGCAGGATTAATACAATGAATCAGGCAGGTCCATCTGCTCTGCAAGATTACAATATATGTCCCATTTTAATAAATATGATTGGTGTTCTCTATAACGGTGAATTTCAGGGTTTTAGTCATCCCTAACTAAAATTTCACAGTGTCCTCATTTTAACTCTTACCACGTTATGGCCATAGATTATGGTAGTTAAATAATAACTACAGACCTCTTTCAGATACAGTTTTAGTAGAATGTACTTTTTCAACTTTTTGGTGATTTTTTTTCCCCTTCTGGTCTTGTGTAGTAAGGTAGTCAAAAAACAACATTTATCAGCCTCATCAGTACCATATTTTCAAGAGATATGATACCATAACATTTTCCATTCAATGATATTGAAAATTTTGTACCTTAGACAACAGATATAGAATCAGATTCTTCAACTCAAGGCCGCAAAGACTGCATTCACATATCAGAAAATCATTATTTAAATTACAATGTCAAGTATTTTTTTGTTTTGAAATTTCCAGCCCATTATTATGTTCTTATATTTTTTTTAGTTTATTTGAACATCAATAATTGTTGTGTTTACTATTTGAACAACATTTTGAGGAAAAATTAGTACATTTTAGACCAGCATTAACGATATGAATGTGTTAGTTTACAAGGCAAGGCAACCTTTAAGAATTTACTGCACGTGTTGTCAGGCTACTTTTATATGACCTGCATATCTTTTTTAAGTACTATATATTAAATTATTTTATTTTTTTGCCCTTGTATCAAAGAAGTTACAGAATTTCTTGGTGTGGTATATTTGGTGTGGTATAGAAGTTTACAGTTCTGTTATAGTGACAACCTTTCTTCACTCTTGTCCATGTTTACCATATACGCATGTATATGAATTTTATGTCACTTGCTACCTATCACTTGTGTCATGAGCAAATCATAACAACTTAAGGTTACTTAGAAGATGGGCAGTGTTCAGGGGCCATGAGGAGTTTGAATTATGCCCATAACATCATCACACTATGCTGTTTGCAATGGATACTTACATACCAGAATAAATAGCACTTATTCAATAAAAGGGACCAGTGAGTTATCCACTAGCCTGTAAACATCACCATATTCATTCATGCAGCTGGATTTCCTGAAGATTCTCACACAGTGCTCCGCTGCTTTAAGATGGATCTATGCCTAAAGTTGCATCACCATTATTGATCATAAAAATAATATCCACATAGAAGACTTCTTGTTGCTAAAGTTGTTCATTACACACATTCATACTGTACGACACTAGCACTGATGATCACCAGTAATAATCCCTGGGTAGTGAACCTATCTGGGACTGTGAAATATGGGAGTGGGAGTAGTCCAGATGCCACAGACCGTATTGTTCTGTGAATGAAAGTACTCTGTTATATGGAGAAGACATGTAAAACACACCAAAGGGCATATAAAACTGGAGTAGCCTAAGCTTAATATACGTAACCTCCTTTGTGTCTTGCCTTTAATAAAGGAGGCATAGCCAGGGGCACTGGCAAAAACTGTGAGCTCCATGAAAAGGTACCACATTGGGCTGCACTGACATGACCCAAATAACCCTGTACAGATATCAAAATCTCAGCATATTTGAGGGAAAGAAGCTGGTCCCCAGCACTCAGGGTCCTAAATTTGTCTTGCATTTTATTTCTTCCTTCCTTCATTTATTTATTTTTGTATATTATTTGTGGATGCATTTTGTTGATAGGATTGTTTATTTTGCTTGTTTATTTTCTCTTTTTCCTTATCTTGATTTTTAGCATTTTTAACATTTATGTGCAGTTTCTTTCACTGGCTGCTCTGTGTGCCTTTAATTGCCCCCCAGAGACAAATTAAGTTTTTTTAATCAAATTGACTTGAGTTTAAATATAATGAGCCAAACTTTTTTTTACAGTCATTCCTATTTACATCTTTGTGATTTAGGCCTGTTAAAGAAAAGTTTCATTAAATTTAATCAAACTTTTCATAAAATCCTATAGAATAGGAATGGGCAGTAATAAGGATTCAATGTATATTTTTATCAGTTCTGCTCATTGATCTTATTGATTCCCCTATTGGCTATTGTGAATCTGTGTGGAAAAAAGTCAACCTATACAGGGTTTCTGTGTCAACAACACCAAACATTTGACACTCCTGACATCAAAATGCTACGCAGCATGCTTCAGTATGTAGCTATTTTTGTCCTTGCTTTGGCACACAGCCACAAACATTGTGTGTTAAGCTCATAGGAGTGTAAGAAAGTATTGAATCACAAATATATAGTGATATTTTGCTGCCCAATACTGTATAAACATCTCACGACATAATATCACAAAGTTTCATTCTTTGATAATATCCAGAAATGTAATACATTTCTTTTATCACAAACTTCTAGCCTCTAGTTGGTAGCAGGCATTCAGCTATTGAACCCTCTGTCTTTTGCATTCAGTGTTATCACTGTCACTTGGACAGACAGGAAAGTTTACCCATGTTACAGGGGCAGGATTTATATAAAAAACACTGATTAGAAACTGTTTTGGACACTATTAATATTGGGAGTTTTTAATACTGTAAAATTATAAATGAATATAGACCAATTTGTTTTAAAATCATGATAAACCCCTCTGCTTATATTATTGTGATATATGGTATCGTCAGCCTTGTATCACAATACATATTGTAACATCAAATTCAAAAACACACCTCTATGAGCTCTAAACAAAGCATTACATAGCATGTAAAAGTAGCCTTACTTTTGTCTGTGTCCTGTCTCCCATCATAACTTCTTCAGTTCATTTGCTGGTGCACGCTCCAACTGCTTTCTCGCCAAGCACGACATCACTGTTTTGCAATGGACAAAACATTTGTGGAATATACGGATAAGGGAACCATTAGCACACAGGTAAATGATGTTGATGCTTGAATCTAGCTGGAAATGATTTACAATTGGAACCAATTCTCGATTTCAATCCCTTCTACAGACTGTATGTTCTTTATACTTGGTAATCTGTGACAGTCTGACCCTGAAATCATTTAATATACTGTATTAGCACTCAGGAATTCAGTGAAATGTATAAGCAAGACTAATATTCTATGTAAATAGTGTACCAAAGAGCATCCTTTTTAGACTAAAAGTTGGTTTTAGATTTTTATTTAATAATTTAGTGGCAATGGTTAATAATTTTCAATACAATTTGGATGCAGCAAAACTTTTAGTAGTACAAAGGCTACCTATTTTTTTTTTTTTTCACAACAAAACCAAGGAAGGACAAAAAACACAATATTAGAATAATACTAATGACCTCTCCATATACTAAGGAAATACTGTTCAAATACTTCTGGGACCCCCGATGATCAGAGGCTGTTGGAATTTTCCTTATATTTCTCCCTGTTTTTTTTTTGTTCTTTTTTGAAAATGGTACTGATCTTTAACTCAAAGGGCTGAATCAATGACACTATACACACCTATAAACATATGAACCAAAAGAAGCCAGATTATCAGCCCACCCTATCCCACCCCTTGCGGATTGATTCCATAATTTAATAAGCATGAGAGGCTATCCTAGAAAACATGCAGATTCTTAAAGGGAAAATAAAAGAAGAAAACAGTACCATTGTAAACTGAACATTAGAGACTTTTTTTCAGAGAAAAGAGCAAAGAAAAAAAGCCAGCATAAAGGAAAAAAAGATGTAAAAAAGGTAAGCTTAACATGCAGGTGGCTGAATTACAGATATGTGATCATAACAGTCAGATTAATGTATTACAACAAAATAAATTGCAATTTCTTTCCCTAAAATGTTAAAAAGTTACCCCAGATATTATTTAACTTTACTGTTTTGCCCTTTAGGTGATATGTCATTTTTCATTTTGTATTCTTGAAATTAATTCACTCGTCCATGTCTTAAATGTAACTTGTTTTTCCTCCTTCAATTGCATTGCTATACATATTTCTGCCATCCCGTTGGTTTGCACCCAAACCAATGCAAAACAAGAAAGTCTTTGTCCTGCCATCCTACTAGAACTCAGTGATTTCTGTCAAAAAGAGTCATCTGTTTGATAGAGTACATCCTTTTTTTGTCTTTTTTATTGTTGGTGTGAAAGGTAAGCTCTTTTTCCCTGAGCTCTGTGTGTGATGGAAGAGGTTGAAATTGAAAGTAGATGCTTTTTGATAGCAGCGATTTTTACCATAAACTTTAAAAAAAAATTAGAAACTCTGTGTGCTGACAGCAGGAACTGGAGAAACTCAAGGGGAAGGGTCTGCAGTGCTAAATGTTTCTGATTGGTTGAATACTTGTAGTCTTTTATTTACTCTTTTCAGCAACACATCTCAGAAACAGGGAGAGAAGCTGCTTAAGGGTCCCCGCTAGCCTATTAGCCTAATGCTAGGCAGCCCTGATATATGAGGTGAAGCTTCTTCAGGACAGTTTAAATGGCAAAATCCACAACCTAACTGGCTTGCTACTCCTCTCCCCTCTTTAGCTTTTAAACGAACAGTTGATTTAATAGTAAGCAAGTAAATCTTGTGGAATTTTGGTTACATATTTAAGACAACTCAGTTCAGAGCAAAAAATTACCAGACTGGGGGCTGCCTCTTCAGCTCATTTCTATTACATTAGCATATCCAGTGGCTTGACCCTTGACCTAGCATTTAGGATAACCTCTTGGTATCCAGTTATCAAGCATGTATGTGCAAGATGTAAACTAGGTCAAATAAGAATGCCTTTGAATGATGTTTCAATTATGCGAGGGTAAAAACAGATATAATCTCCGTGCCAACTGGCCAGCTTTCGTGTTGCATAAATGATGATGCGGGCCTGTCAGTTGTATTACATGGTGTCTTCCTGGTCATCTGTCCTTTGCTTTCTTACGCCATTTTTTATTACCTCTCCGTACATCCTGATTTGCATCATTTCCCCATGACTGAAGAGAATAGAAATGTCCAAGATGGAATCCTGAAACTTAAGATTTGTATTTCTTTTGGTCATTTCATATGAAGTCACATTAATGTGGTTTAAGGACCAGTTTGGAGAACTGATAGACAAATCCAAACCAGCATTTGACTGATCTGTGATGATAACCTCACGCTGATCATACATGTGGTGTTGAAATGTTGAAGTACAGGCTGAAGTCCTTACTGAAAGCTCACATTAATCAAAGTTCTTACAGAAATAGTTTACAGGGGGATGATTTTTCCAGGCAGTGCCCTCCTCTCTCTCTGTGCTCGAATGAGAGAGTTATGGAGGAAAAACAAAAGAGTTCAGCTGCTGTTTGACCACAAAGCTGGAGCGCCAACACACCCTTCCAATGAAAACCTTCTGCTGATGGACCACAAACAGTGATTCACAAAAAAATCTGTATTTAAGATTCTTGTTAAATGAGGCTCGGTTTGGAGTTCAGTCTCCTGCGTGTCTGTGTGAACATTTGTGTGAAGTTGGTTTGAGAGCTGGCAGGGAGCCACAGCTGACAATCAGCCAAAAAATACCATGAATGAGATAATTGGTGACTGACAGAACTGAGGAAAGAGAACATCAGAATTTGTCCTCTCCTGTCTGTCTGGATAGCTGGCTTTATTGTTATTTATTGGAGAAAGATTCACACAGGACTTTGTGGATTTTATTCTTTTTTCCTGGCCATCTGTCTATTTTACTGCTTTAAAAGTCACCTTCATAATATCCATATTTAGTACCATGTACCACAGACTTAAAAAAACAACAGAATTAAGAATATAACTAGAATTATTTTAAAAGTTAACAATGTGACTTATTCTGAACTGCCTTAGGAGATACTGAAGGTATTTATATTTTATATGCCAGTTCCTGACTACATCCTCAACCTGTGTTTCTAGGTGATTATTGAGGCTATATTAAGAAAGGAGACTCTGCTGCCAGTGGAAACTCTACCCAGATTTTCTTTGAAACAAATTTTCAACAGCTGGATGAGTCTGACTTCAAATGTTACAAGTTCACACATGTTTCTATGCCTCTTTAATTAAAGTGCAGCTATGAAAATACTTCTTATTCCAGAGTGAGGCAACAGATGGTGTAGTGGTGAAGCAACAACGTGTCACTGCAGTAACCTGGATTTGAGTCATAGACTGAATGATTAAAGTGGTAGTACCCAGTAGTACTACAATTATACTACAAATGTACACTACGATTTTGAACCCCGAAGGTTAGCATTTTAGCTATTATCATTTGATTTCTGAGGGGAGGATGCTCTAACCCAGAGAGCTGAAATACAGTGAGTTCATTTACATGCTGTCTGGAACGTCAAATTATTTGAGTTAGTTTGACCAAGGGGGCTGTCATAACAAGTTTGGTCCTGAACAAACAATCTCTGGTTTGCTTTTTTGGAAAGTTCAGTTCAGTTGGGTTGGTGTGATAGCTCACACAAACTCTGGCGCAGACCAAAGAACCAAACTCTGGTCTGCTTGAAAACAGAGTTCACTTTTCAGAGGGTGCGAAAGCCAAACAAGGGCAAGCAAACCAAATAGCAGGACACTGTAGGTTGAATCTGGCAGAATACAACTGTTAGTAAACTAGCATAGCATTACTAGCACCACTAGCTTCCAGTTCTCTAAATAGGTTAAGTTCTATGAATCCTACCCTCCTGAATCAGTCTTGGATGCCAGCATGAAAAGAGGACATAGATGTCTGTCTCCCCTTAACAACATAAAAAAAAAACATAAGACCCAGCAACATCACAAACAGCTTGCTGCTGTCTTCACAAGTTTCTGTGCACAACCCCCCTCTGTTGGTCACCTTTGGGTCCTACAATAAATTGCATCCTTGTCAGCTCATCAGGGAAAAATGAGGTTCACCTAGTGCCCAGCTGTCATCACTCCAAGGCATCCGACTATCCTGCTGCCATGAATCCAACCAGAAACAGTGTGAAGACTGCTAAATCTAGAAAGGCAGTAAGCAATCATGGTGTAAATGTGTCTGTCCCCTGACCCAAACCTCACAAAGCAGTTAACACAAAAACAAATGAAAAAGGTGTCAATCATAAAAAATATAATTAAAATTAAAACCTCAAATGTAGAAACATCAAAACATTAGATAATTAGATGTGGTCTCTTAAATATCGGATCACTGACATCCAAATCTTTAATAGTGAATGATCTTAAATCAGAAAATCACATTGATTCATTCTGTTTAACTGAATCTTGGCTGTGTCAGGACGAATATGTCAGTTTAATTGAAGCCACCCCTCCCAGTCATTTTAATACTCATGCACCACGAGACCCAGGCCGTGGTGGTGGTGTAGCAGCTATTTATCATTCTTGTCTCCTTATCAATCCTAGACTAAAGGCTCATTACATTTATTTTGAAAGCCTTGTTCCAAACCTTTTGCATACTGATTCAAAAACCTGCCAGCCAGTTTTATTTGCGATAATTTACTGTCTTCCAGGGCACTGTTTTTTATTCTTATCTGAATTCTCTGAGTTTATATCAAACTTAGTCATTAGTACTGAT
Source organism: Cetoscarus ocellatus (assembly GCA_037902135.1). Lineage (NCBI taxonomy): Eukaryota > Metazoa > Chordata > Actinopteri > Labriformes > Labridae > Cetoscarus > Cetoscarus ocellatus. Next base: position 75,683 of record JBAMNC010000461.1, on the reverse strand, counting down.
AAAATACTTATTGTAGGTGATTTTAATATCCATGTTGACAAAGAAAGTAATAGCCTCACCTCAGCCTTCATGTCCCAAATAGTCTCAGTCGGTTTCATTCAGGCTGTTCGTGAAGCTACCCATTGTTTTAACCATACTCTCGATCTTCTTCTGGCATATGGCCTTGATATTAACAAACTAAAGGTCTTTCCCGAAAATCCTCTGTTATCTGATCATTTCTTTGTAACTTGTAAGATCTTCCTAGAAGACTTTGCTTTCTGTAATAAAACATTGAAGAGTAGAAATCTGTCCAGTGGTGCTGTTGCTAAATTTAAAGAGGCCATTCCTGCTGCCTTAAATTCAGCGCATTTGCCAATTGATAACTGTGATATTAATTATGGCCCCCTCAGCTGGATCAGCTTATCAGTAGCTCTGTCAGTCTACTAAGCTCCACTCTGGACTCAATTGCCCCACTGAGACAAAATACTATTAAACATCAGAGGACGGCTCCTTGGTTTAGTTCTGAAACTTAAATGCTTGTGCACTTAAACAAGCATCCCGTAAATTAGAGAGAATGTGGTGCTCCAATAAAAGGGAGGAGTCACGTATGCTTTGGCAAGAAAGTCATAATAAATACATGACAGCCTTACGATGTGCTTGAGCTGCCTACTACTCCTCAATAATTGATAAAAATAAAAAAAAATCAAAGGTACCTTTTGAGCAGTGTAGCCAGGCTGACACAGAATCAGAACTCTATTGAACCTATAATTCCTCTAGCTCTCAGCTGTAAAGACTTTATGGACTTTTTAAATGATACAATTCTAAAAATTAAAGATAAAATTAGCAACCCCCTGCGTTCACCTGGACCTGCTGCACCATGAAATGTAGTTAGACCTGATTTAGCCTGTGTCTCTCCAATTGGCCTTCTGAAACTAAAATCTGTTGCCTCCTCCTCCAAACCATCAACCTCCCTTTTAGACCTGATTCCAGCTAAGCTGTTCAAGGAGGTCTTTCCCTTATTTTGCTCATCCTTGTTGGATACAATCAATGTATCTTTATCAACAGACAACGTGCCACAGTCCTTTAAAGTAGCTGTAATCAAACCACTTCTTAAAAAACCTACCCTCGATTTAGGCACATTAGGTCAATATAGACCTGTCAAACCTTCAGTTCACTGCAAAAATCCTTGAGAAAGTAATGGCTAACCAGCTTTGTGACTTCCTGCAAAACAACAGCCTGTTTGAGGACTTTCAGTCAGGATTAAGAGCTCACCATAGCACACAGACTGATCTAGTTAAAGTAACAAATGATTTACTCTCAGCTTCAAATAAGGGACTTGTCTCTGTACTTGTCTTGTTAGATCTTAGTGCAGCTTTTGACACCATAGATCATCATATTCTTCTACAGAGACTAGAGGAACTACTTGGAATTACAGGGACTGGTTTAAATTGGTTCAAGTCCTACTTATCTGATCGATATAATATTTTTATAATATAGGATGTACACTGTGTGTACCTATTTTTTGTACTTGGAGAGTGAAGTAAACCGGTGACAAATTCGTTGTATGTCTAACATACGTGGCCAATAAAGCTGATTCTGATTCTGATTCTGATATCAGTTTGTACACATTAACAATAAGTCCTCTGTGCACACCAAAATCAGTTACAGATTTCTTCAAGGCTCTGTACTAGGTCCAATTCTCTTCTCTTTATTTATGCTTCCCCTCAGTGATGTCATGAGAAAACTCTCCGTCAGTTTTCATTGTTATGCTGATGATACTCAACTGTACGTATCAATGAAGCCAGGTGAGACAAATCAGTTATCTAAACTAGAAGCATGTCTAGAGGACATTAGGACCTGGATGGCCATGAATTTTCTTCCTCTTAACTCAGACAAGACAGAGCTCATTGAGCTGGGCCCCCGACACCTTTGAGAAATCTTTTCTAATGATATAACTGCCATAAATGGCATTAGCCTGGCACCAAGCACAACTGTTAGAAATTTTGGGGTCCTATTTGATCAAGATTTGTCCTTCAACTCCCACATGAAACAAATTTCAAGAACAGCCTTTTTTCATCTTAGTAAAATTGCAAAAATCAGGCCTATCTTGTCTCAGAGCAATGCTGAAAAGCTAGTCCATGCTTTTGTTACCTCTAGACTGGATTATTGTAATTCTCTTTTATCGGGCTGTCCCAGCAAGTCGCTTAAGACACTTCAGCTGGTTCAAACTGCTGTGGTATGTGTACTGACTAGAAGAAGAGATCACTTTACTCCTGTATTAGCTTCTCTGCATTGGCTTCCCTTAAAATTTAGAATAGAATTCAAGATTCTTCTTCTCACTTATAAAGCTCTCAATTGGCAGCTCTTAAAAAGCTTGTGGTGCCATACAACCCCTCTAGAACGTTGCACTCCCAAAATGCTGGCCTGCTCGTGGTACCATCAGTCTCTAAAAGTAGTATGAGAGGTAGAGTTTTCAATTATCAGGCTCCTCTTCTCTGGAACCACTTACTGACCACGGTTTGGGAGGCAGACACCCTCTCTACCTTTAAGGTTAGACTTAAAACATTCCTTTTTGACAAAGCTTTCAACTAAAGGTGCGTTCACACCGAATGCGACTTTGGCTACCAAGATCGCGTCGTAAACCCACATCGTGTCGCCTGTTCAGATCTCATTTTATCACCGTCGCCGTTGCTCAGTGACGTCACGCCTGCTCGAGTTTCACCCTGCGATCATATCATATATCATATGATAGGATGTATTAGCTGACATTATCCAACTGTATCCTTTCACTCACCTACCAACCACAAAACACTGCAGCTGACGGCCCTGCAGCAGCATCTTCTGTGAGTTCAATGTGGTCCGTCTAGGCGGAACTAATGTACTCACTAACTAAAGTTCCCCACACGGACCAGATTGTTACTCTGTGGACCGGAATAAAAACAGTCTGTCACGGCTGTCAATTATGCACCCACACAACGCTGATTGGCTCTCACGGCGCGACATCGTCTGAAAAGTTCAAATATTTCAACTTTGGCGACGGAGCAAGGCGACCTGAGAGTTCCCATCTGCAGCAACAGGGGCACCGCCCCCATGTCTCCAAAGATGCGACCAAGTCACCCAGAACGCGTCCATCGCATCGTGTGAGATCTGGTCGCGTGTGGTCGTGGCTGATCGTGGTTGTACATTGACTTTGCATGGAGAGTGGCCGCCGAGGTCGCCCGAGTCACTATCAGTGTGAACACACCTTTAGGCCGACTAAGGCCTGGACCAGAGCATAGAGCATTTATAAGGTGCAAATAGGCTTAGACTGCCGATTTAGAATGTCTCATTATGTACACCTATAGTATGGATTTATGTTGGGTTTTGGATGTGTGTATTTCTTATATGTATGTGTGTATATATGTGTGTTTCTTTTAAATGAGATGTTTGTCTTCAGCCTGCTCTATTGTAAGGTGTCTTGAGATAACACTTGTTATGAATTGGTGCTATACAAAAAAGATTGATTGATTGATTGAGATTGAATCAGTGCAGACTTTGGTTACACATTGCTCCTCTCAATATGCAAGTGCCACCTAACACAGTCTAAATGGCAGCATTGTCTTTATCTTATTTCACTTTACAAAGTGCTTTACACTTAACGTTGTTACTAATGCCTGTTGTGTATTTCTGGCTGGATGGCCAGCACAAAGAATGCATCTGCAGCCCCAACTAGTGGCAGGAGGCTAGATTACACAACATCTGACTAGTTTTGGTCTGCCTGGCTAGGTTCAGTGTGAAAGCAAACCAAATATAATGAAAATGAAACAATGTTGCAGTTAAAGGATAAGTTCGTTTTTTTGACACCTGGACCTTATTTTTAGGATTAAATACGCTCGTAGACTCACCCAGACAATTTTGGCGGAGCTCGGAGCCGTTTTCGAGCAATTTAGATCTATCCAATGGCATTTTTTCTCATGCCATAGTAGCAGACGGGGCCAGAAATCGAAGCCTCTAAATTAGACATTATCTGCTGTGAAACTCGCTCGTTTCAGCTACATTTTATAAATGAATGGCCAGTGTTATCACCATGTCAGCTCAACTTTGTTGTTATGGTCATCCGGGGCTTTACAAGGATGGGTAACTTTTGGTGACATCATAGACATGCACCACAAGAGCGCAGCTGAGTAGAGCCGCTGTTGTTGCTAGGCTACAGGGCTACACGGCTACTTTTGTGCAACATGGCAGAATATTTATCCGATGTAGAAGTGTCTGACGACGACTTTGAGTATAATGGATGCCCTTATCATTTTGAGCCAGAATATACCAACGAGGAGCTATTTGAAAGGAGGATGCAGAGGGAAAGAGCCGAACATCTGGCCAGAGAACAAGCAACCACTGCACGTCCATGAATGGGGGCTAACTGGTGGTGTTGTTGTGGACATTGCATGGCAATGGCAACAGAGGAGGAGTGCCTTTGCTGCTCAGAGTGGGACTTGAGACCAGAGGAAACACGTATTGATGCCCCCCAAAATACGATTTCTGGCCCCGTCTGCTACTATGGCATGAGAAAAAACGCCGTTGGATAGATCTAAATTGCTCGAAAACGGCTCCGAGCTCCGCCAAAATTGTCTGGGTGAGTCTACGAGCGTATTTAATCCTAAAAATAAGGTCCAGGTGTCAAAAAAACAAACTTATCCTTTAAACCCCCGAACCAAACCGAACTTAAGGTGTGACCTAAAATTTGACTTTAGAAGTGCATGTAAATACTGTATATTAGTCCAAGTAAAATTGTACAAAAGTGAATTTCTCCAGATCTGACTAACACACCTTTGTCTCAGTTGGCCCAAAACTTGATTAGGCATTGTTTACATGGCCAACTACATATGCTGTGTATTTATGCATTTAAAAGTTAAAGGGCATAAATGTGTAGAAGAGGCAGTGTTGTCTTTATCCAATATTAAAGTAAGCTGAAGGGATGGACTACTTTTGTACCTAATGTGTGGGCCATGTTTCCATTGTTTGACATACTACCAGTTTAGTGCTTGCGAAGTTGCGGTGAGGTCACAGGTAAAGGACCCAAAGTAACTAGCTACAGTGCCATGAAAAGTATTTGCCCCTTCCTGATTTCTGATCTTTTTGCATATTTGTCACACTTAAATGTTTCAGATCATCACACAAATTTTAATATTATAAAAAGATAACCTGAGTAAATGCAAAATGCAGTTTTTAAATGATGATTTTATTTATTTAGGGAAAAAGCTCTCCAAAGCTACATGACCCTATGTGAAAAAGTAATTGCCCCCCCCTTGTTAAATCATGAGTTAACTGTGATTAACCACATGTTTTTGAAAGCTGAGTTCAATTTCACTGACCACACCCAGACCTGATTTCTGCCAGACCTGTTGAATTAAGAAATCACTTAAACAGAACCTGTCTGACAAAGTGAAGTAGGCTGCAAGGTCTCAAAAAGAAACACATCATGCCACGATCCAAAGAAATTCAAGAACAAATGAGAAACAAAGTGATTGAAATCTATCAGTCTGGAAAGGGTTGCAAAGCCATTTCTAAGGCTTTAGGACTCCAGCAAACCACGGTCAGAGCCATTATCCACAAATGGAGAAAACTGGGAACAGTGGCAAACCTTCCCAGGAGTGGTCTGCCTACCAAAATTACACCAAGAGCATAGCGATGACTCATCCAGGAGGTCAAAAAAACCCCAAGAACAACATCTAAAGGACTGCAGGCCTCACTGGCCTCAGTTAAGGTCAGTGTTCATGACTCAACAATAAGAAAGAGACTGAGCAAAAATGGCATCCATGGGAGAGTTCCAAGGTGAAAACCACTTCTGACCAAAAAGAACACAAAGGCTCGTCTCACATTTGCCAAAACACATCTTCATGAACCCCAAGACTTGGAATAATATTCTGTGGACTGACGAGACAAAAGTTGAACTTTTTTGAAGGTGTGCGTCCTGTTACATCTGGCGTAAAAACAACACAGCATTTGATAAAAAGAACATCATAGCAACAGTCAAACATGGTGGTGGTAGTGTGATGGTCTGGGGCTGCTTTGCTGCTTCAGGACCTGGACGACTTGCTGTGATTGATGAAACCATTAATTTTGCTGTCTACCAGAAAATCCTGAAGAAGAACGTTTGGCCATCAGTTCGTGATCTAAAGCTCAAGCTCATTTTGTTTATGCAACAGGACAATGACCTGAAACAAACTAGCAAGTCCACCTCTGAATGGCTTTAAAAAGGTAAAATTAAGGTTTTGGAGTGGCCGAGTCAAAGTCCAGACTTAAATCCAAATGAGATGCTGTGGTGTGACCTTAAACGGGCAGTTCATGTTCAAAAACCCTCCAATGTGGCTGAGTTAAAACAATTCTGCGCAGCAATGTGAAAGAATTATCACCAGTTATCGCAAATGCTTGATTGCAGTTATTGCTGTCAAGGGTGGCACAACCAGTTATTATGGTTCAGGGGCCAATTACTTTTTCACATAGGGTCATGTAGCTTTGGAGAGCTTTTTCCCTTAATAAATAAAATCATCATTTAAAAACTCAATTTTGTATTTACTCAGGTTATCTTTGTCTAATGATAAAAATTGTGTGATGATCTGAAACATTTAAGAGTGACAAATATGCAAAAAAGTAAGAAATCAGGAAGGGTGCAAATACTTTTTCATGGCACTGTAAAATGGCCATAAACTGATTCACTTAACAAGCATTCCTCCTAATAAATTGATTCACCTCTTGTGCATATGTGCTGGCACAAGGAGAGCAGTCTTGTGAAACAGCCTCAGTTGTAGCTTTTCTTTAATATGCATGTAAAATAATTTGTGATTTAGCAAAGGTGATTTTCATGAAGACAGTTGCAGTAGAAACCTATTATGTGAAGGACCCATATTTTGTACCTCAAGAAGTTTACATTGGTCTATTAAGTATATTTGAAGTTATTTTCTTACAAAACCACTTGAACATTGGAAATTTGCATATAAATTAGGCCCTCTGTCTCAGTTCTGCCTAAAACAGGCATTTTTAGCATAAATCATTGAGAGCTGTTTGACCATGCTCCTCTCAAGAAGTGAATGTGGGTCCACCTTTCCAGCCCTATGCTCTAATGTTTATTCTGACTGCACTGTCAGACCTAGATATGTTTCATCCTCTAGTGCTGGTTATAGGCTGAAAAATGCTTGGCTCAAGGATTGTTCCTGTGTTGAGGGATGGTATATCACCTAATGACATCATGACTGGATCAAATGGACTGTTTAGGACACATTTTCTAAGAGAAGAGCAAGCAACAGAGGGAGAGGAGGGATTTTTCTTGTGTTAGAGGGATTTGTTGACAGGACATGGACACATATTTCTGTATGAAACCATTAAAAGTAAATATTAATATAATATCTGTCCTGCTGTGTGCATGCTCTATAGTTTACATGCCCAACTTTGACCTGAATTTTAAAGGGCATTAAAGTGTATAGCATAGCAGAACATGCAGAGTGGTCTGCATCAGATACAGTTAGTAGGGTCAATGGATAGTATCCCCCACATTTGTCTCTTATGGTTGGACCTATAAAATTTATGAATGTTTTTAACCATTTTATCACTCTCTAACTTGTTAATAAGGTCATAAGATAAAAGGTCCCGAGTAACCTGCTGGAGGAGGCATAACACACCCACTGTTGGAGCCAGACAAAATTAACTGTATGCACTTAGCTCGAAGCTTGACTTTACTTTGCATGTAATGTATTGGGGGACTTAGCTGATGCCCCAATATCCTAGTAAATAGCTTGCAGTAAACACGTCTCTCTGTGCTGCCATAAATGCACTTCATGTCCTTGGTTAATTTAAACTAGAATTTCCAACAGTCACCACTTTACTAAAAGTTAAAATGAGCAACGCAAGACAAATGTAAGACTGCTTTTAACCAGCTTTAAAATAGATGTCCATTTTTGTAAGGCTTCAGACTTCCCCATTTGCAGAAACACGAATGACAGGAACTGTACAGTCAGCATTTTTATGTCAAACCATTTTTGGTTCTGCGAAACTTTTTGAAAGTACAAGATGAAAGTACATGAATTTCTAGCCATCAATAAAAAGGATATATTTCTCTTTGAGAAATTTAGCTCTTTTTAGACCATTATTACATTAGTGAATATGAAACTCAAGTCACCAGCTAATTTTCTAATCTTTGCACAAAGACCAGCAGCAAGAATAAACAGCAATCCTGCCTGAAAAGACAACCAGGCTGGATTATACTGGAGATCATTTTGAGAAATACAGTGGCTTCTTGTTTATGTATGTCACATCATTTCAGTCTAAAGTCCATTAGTCTAAGAATAACAAGAGAGCGACAAATGAGTTCAGTTTTGAAAAAGGTTTTCAATTCCTACACCCATGTATAATACTAATACTAATACTATGAATCAATGAATCAGTTAACAGAGTGAGTCATCAGTGATTACGCTTTGTTTGACTCATTATTTTTCACAGAAACAAGTCACACTCAGTAGGTTCAGAATTTACTCATAGAGATTATCTGCTTCTCTGTGCCTGAAAGGCATTTTCATAGTGTTTTTCTTACATTATAGCGATGTTGCAATGCTACATCTGAAAAGACCACTTCGCAAATTTATTCTGAGACAACTCACATTTGACACATCTTTGAGGAGAGGAGGAGTATGAGGCCTCTCTTTGAAGGTGTTTGTCATCTAGTGGTTGCCTGCATCACTATGAAGATTATCATTATCATGAAATTTATTCAGAATTGTCCAAGTTAAGAATTAGACAATCCAGGGAAATGGGCTGGCCAAGCAGATTTTTTTACTGGCAAAAACAAAATAGATGGTGGGTTAGTGCCACGAACATTTGTTTCAGTGTATTTAACAGAGTAATGTTATGTTTCACAGTACTGATCACTCTATCAGAACAGAAAATTCAGAAATTGCAAGAAAAAATGTATTTGCTTGCATGTTTTATGAGGGTTTTTATATAATCATTTAACACATTACAGTCTCAAAACAAATATCAATCTGTAAAATATACAGTTGCTTTACTCTACTAAAGCCAGGATTTCTCGATATTAGGCTATGACAATGTTTAACATATTTACATTATTTGGCCACCGGAAACTTTGGTTACTAGGAGGGCAACATTAATGTTACTACACTGCCAATGGGACATCAATTACATTATGACCATACTTCAGAGTTAAAGGATAAGTTCGGTTTCTACAGCTTTTACATAGTTTATAGAATGAAGTAGAACAATATACTCACCCAGAAGGCTTTCCTGATCCAAACAGTGCTTCGGGAGATATTTAGATCCAAAATCGAGCGGCGGACATCCGTAAAATGGTAGCAGACGGGGCATGTATAGCCGCTCCTTAAACTGCATTAATCGTCCAAAAACTCATTAGTTTCACCAACATTTCATCATGGTCTGCTCGCGCTACTCCTCCACGACAGTCCGGTGTCACTCCATTCATGTTTTTGTGACTGTGCTGACCTCTGAACTGAAAAGTTTCTTTCCGGTTGCGCGCATGTGCAGTACGGCTCATTGATTCAGCGGCGAGTGATGGCTACACAATAACTTTCTTCTTCCAGTTTTGTGCAAAATGGACGAATATCTATCGGATGAAGATGTTGTGGACGAGAACTTTGAATATGATGGGTGTCCTTACAGTTTCGAGCCAGAGTATACAGATGAGGAGCTCATCGAAAGGAGGACGCGGAGGCAAGAAACTTTTCAGTTCAGAGGTCAGCACAGTCACAAAAACATGGGTGGAGTGACACCGGACTGTCGTGGAGGAGTAGCGCGAGCGGACCATGATGAAATGTTGGTGAAACTAATGAGTTTTGGGACGATTAATGCAGTTTTAGGAGCGGCGCTATACATGCCCTGTCTGCTACCATTTATACGGATGTCCGCCGCTCGATTTTGGATCTAAATATCTCCCGAAGCACTGTTTGGATCAGGAAAGCCTTCTGGGTGAGAATATTGTTCTACTTCATTCTATAAACTATGTGAAAGCTGTAGAAACCGAACTTATCCTTTAACATTCTCAATTACTAAGAACAGCTAAAGGAACACATATAGCTTTTATCAAAATTTACAGTACCAATATGGATGTATTTAAACTCAAATTCAAATAGATTTGTGCCTCAGAGCAAGAAGGTTGCTGGTTCAATCCATCAACTGGGCAGGGCCTTTCTGTTTGGAGTTTGCATGTTCTTCCCATGCATGCATGGGTTCTCTCCGGGCACTCCAGCCTCCACCCACAGACCAAAAACATGCTTATTAGGTTGATAAGTGACTGGGGTAGGCTCCAGCCCCCATGCCCCTGAAAGAGATAAGTGGTATAGATAATGGAGGGATGGGTGCTTGATTTAATTAACTAAAAACAATATTCAAGACAACTGACATGACTCTTTTAAAGCAGTGAACATGATAACAAAAGAAGCCCAAGGTCACTTATTATAAGCAGACCTGGCATCACTAGTTGCCAACCTGTCTACCAAGACAGAACAAGATTTTTATTGTACAGTCTGACATCATGCCAAAAAGAAAGATTGTCTCATCTGATTAAGCCATTTATGGCATGTTAAAAATCCCGTAAGAATGAAATTTAGAAATAAAGAGGGGTGACCTCTCTTGTGCTGTACGGGCTGGCTGACCAGAGGGGAATTTTGTGTTTATATTGGGTCTTTAGATTGCTGACAGACTCTGTAAATAATTGGTGGAATTTTATTGGCCCCTCTGCTCTCTGACGCTCATAGCAGCATGATATCTGGGATTGTCGCTCCAGTGGAAAAACACTGGCTCAGCCAGAAGCATGACAACTGTTTCCTGTTTGGCTGATAGTTGTAGAAATACTTGGAGGTTCCTCATGTGAAATCATTTCCCTTCTAAACTTTATTACAGCTGCATTTATTTTACTAAAGCTTTGATATCAGTGGTATTGTCATTTGTCACATATTGTTAAAGCACTCGATTCCCTTAAGAAAAAAAGCAGGCTCACAATGCTCCTGTCTCCCAAAATCCTCTCTGCATCTCTGTGGTTTACTGTACAGTATCCATATAAAGAAAGCAGATAGTATCCTTTACAAAAAAAAATGTGTGCCCCAGCCTGAGGCCAGTGAGAAACAGATAATCCAATTATGCATATTGTCTAAACTACTGGCTCAACTCAAGTTATCAAATTATTTTTCAGGACCGAGCACCAGAGTTCGTAGGACCATTTTTTTCAGAGGAATTTTGGAGCTTTAGAGAGGTCATATCATGCTTTTCAAGCTTTATATGCCTTTACCATGTTTTACATGTCAGCATGATTGAGTAATTGCAAAAGACAACAAAGTCTGCAGCATCAAGACTTCTCTCTCCACCCTGTTTGCAGTAGTTGCCTGAATGGCTGGGATAGAGTTGTGTCTATTATTGTTTTGTCTGCAGTTCAAGGCTGTTTGCCATGGCTGGCAAGCACATTGCAAAGCACCGCAGAATGAACGCAGAGTTGTTGAAAACACGGTGCTGCTGAACAAGGCTGAAAAGACCAATTACCACAAAGTAGACTTGTCAAACAGTTAGAGCGGGCTGGGCCCACGGGAAAAAGGGAGTCTGAAAGTGGCAGGAACCTTAACAAAGCGTCTCAGACGCACTTGTCCAAGTAAAGGTGAATCAGGAGTACGCAGTATTTAAGAACTTAGTGAATTGAACAACAGTGATTGTGGACATATTTAAGCAGAAATTGAAAGGGAATTCATAAACCTGAGTTAATGCAAAATATGATCTCAGTTACATTGTCACATGAAAAAATTTCAACTTCTGGGTGTTCAGGCACCATTTGCGACCTTTCATTTGCTCAGCCCACTCTTGTGTCGCACAATACATAGATATAGAAAGCACCTATTGTGTCCCACATGAGCACCTCTTATTTGACACAAGTACTTGGACATCAACCAAGGCAAGCTAAGTTTCGGCAGCCCTGAGACTGCCAACATTTGTTGCATTTTGGGATACTTATATACAGTGTGGAAGACAATTTCAACTAAAATGAGCTCACTGTGAACTTATTCTTTCATTTTTTCTTATCTTCAAATTAGTCAGTTATATAAGTTTAATTGACTCTGTGGTTTCCTGGGTTGACTATGCCAGTCATGATGTCTTATGGAATTAATTTATAAAAAGCTGCCTTGACCAGTCTCATGTTAAAAGGATCATGTGCTACTGTTTTGTAGCATGTGTTGTTGATTCTCATGTACTTTATGATGTTCTGTCTCTGCTTTTCAGGTGCTGGGGAATCTGGGAAAAGCACGATAGTAAAGCAAATGAAGTAAGTCACTGCTTTTAACACATAATGTTATATCAAACTGCTTCCCCTAAAAGGCTTTGCCACTATTTTTGTATTTGCCTGACAAAAGACAGTCGCCCTCCCTTTCTCCCTCCCTCTTTCAGCTGCAGCCTTGTTGTCAGAGGTTAATGGTGTGCGGAGAGCTGTGATTGCAAACAGGGTTCATCCCTCACTGGAAGCAAAGCAGGAGCCCCATTTCAGTGGGCTCAGGCAGAGGAGGAAGCACCCTTTTGCATAACGTGTCAAACAAAGGAGGCCAGTGGTAGCCTGGCAGGACCTGAATAGTTTCCCTGAGTTCCCACATTAGCCATGCTGCATGCACACTGAAGCTCAGATTCCAGCACTAATGACAGTGTTGCATGAAATTATTCTCCAAACTGTAATTTGTCCCACATTTGTTACAGCCATTGTTCACACTGTTTATCAACTCCAAATGCCTGTTTGTCTTTTGCTCTTGTATCAGAATTATTCATGAAGCTGGCTACTCGGAAGAAGAATGCAAGCAGTATAAAGTGGTTGTGTACAGCAACACCATCCAGTCCATTATGGCCATCATCAGGGCGATGGGACGCTTAAAAGTAGATTTTGGGGATGCTGCACGGGCTGTAAGTTAACTATTATCATACTGCCGTATCCATAACTTTCCAATGATCCTTCGTCATTTTAAGAATCACCACATGAACAAACTTTTATCTTCCAGGACGATGCCCGCCAGTTGTTTGCTTTAGCAAGCTCGGCAGAGGAAGGTGTGATGTCTGCAGATCTGACCAGCATCATTCGGAGGCTTTGGAACGATACTGGGGTTCAGGCATGCTTTGATCGATCTCGAGAGTATCAACTCAACGATTCTGCTGCATAGTGAGGCCCTACTTCGTTAAATAATTATCCCAGACCATTTTCAAGCACCATCTATGTCACCATTAAACTTGAGATACCTCCTGGCAGTTTTATGCATCCACATTATTCAGTCCCTTGCAGTGAAAGTACAGTGGTGGGTCAAGAAAATGGACAGGGTTTTTTTTGGGAGAGCGATTCTTCAAAAAATATGGGAAAGGGATGAACGTAAGACAAAGTTACTTTGTCTATGACCTTGAACCTCCAAAATGTAATCAGTTCATTATCAAGTCAGCCAGGAAATTTGAGAAAATTTTGATAGAAATCTATCAAAGAGTTCTCGAGATATCAAGTTCACAGAAAAGAGATGAAGCCCAAGGATGTTTGAGCTAGTCTTTCCAAAATCTTACCAGTTCAACCATGTGTCAAAGATGAAATTTGCACAACTAAATTCTGCAGGGCATTTTAGAAAAATCATGTACATACTAAGGGGTAAACATGACGCCTAATGGACTTTGACCAGTGGTCTCCAAAATTGAATTAGTTCATCATTCCACCAGAAAAGACATTCGTACAAAGTTAGACAGAAATTCCTGAAAGCCCTCGTAAAATATTGTTTGAAGAAAATCCCTTAAAGCAATATTTTTTTATTTGTGGTTTTACAGGACTGTGTTTATGGCCTATGAGTTACAAACTGTAATCTGTTCGTCCAGAAGTCATCATGGACATCAGGGAACATCACTGATAATTGAGATACTGTGCTCATAAGACAGCATTTACAAGGGAAAGATGACCACTCAACTCTGTGGCATAATCTTTTGCCTCCAAACTCTTATCAGTACATCCCTTCCTAGTCATAGTGGATATTCCTAAAAAATTTGAAGAAATACCTTTACAAAAAGTGCTTTCCAATATGTGAACAGGACTCACCTATCGTTAACGACCTAGCTGATTTACAATAAATAAAAACCATACGCATGATTAAATGATGCTAAAAAATTATTATAAAATCCTGAATTACATTTTTCAAGTCCTCAAATTAACAAAAAACTGCCAGGAGATTTAACTTTATATAATTTATATTATTTGATAAACAAAAAAGTTGTCACAGCTTAACTGGTGTTTAATTCAATGGAAGCATTTCATGAAGTATCTTGCCACATTGCTTTGTTCCTGATTTTATATCCATGATTTCAAAGGCATTAAAAGCACTAGGATAGAGTTTGCAAAGTCAAGTCAAGTCAAACTTTATTTATAGAGCACCTTCAAGAAGACAGCAGTCGATCAAAGTGCTGTACACAAAGTTTGATCAAAAAGATATCTTAAAAATGAAATACAGCAGCAAAACCAAATGTTCACACTGAAATCTACTTTCTTTACTTTAATTTCAAAAAGGGCTGCAATGTACTTTGTTGTATTTTGGAAGGGCTGCCTCAATGTATTCATGTCATATTGCATTTACAAGATCCCTTTCACAAGCAAAGGATTATGAGTCTCATGACCTTGACCTTTGATCCATGACCCCCAACATTTAAATAGATTGACTTTTGACAAAAAAAAAAAAAGAAAAAAAAACTTTTTTTTTTTTTTTTTCACAAACCCTGTCAAGCATTCTGGAGAAATTGTATTTACGAGCAAAGGATGGCCAAATGGCTCCTTTGATCTTTAAATGTACTTCCAGCAATCTTGATGCAGAGTAGACATTTCTGCAAAGTTTGAAGGACACCCTTCAATCATTCTTAAAATATTGTATCCACAAGATCCTAAGTAAAAGTAAAGGAAAAACTCAAAGCTCTGTGACCTTGACCTTTGATCTGTGATGTCCAAAATCTATTTTCATTTGTCAGGGTATGTATTTTTGCCAGGTTTGATGAAGATCTCTTCCAGGTTGTTTTGAGATATTGTTCTCATAAGCTATGGATGACCACAGGACACCTGGACCTTGACCTTTGACCTGTGACCTCACAAATCAAATCATTTATGCCTTCAGCAGCAGATAATTGTAGTCTTTATGGTTCCTCTCCACCAGTGTTAGCAGCTCAAACTGGTTCAACTCTAATCGGTACGAGGCTGTTGTTTCACATATCACTATACAACCTGATAATACTACTGAAACATTTTGGAGGTCGTCATCCTGTAGCACAGCTGTGCAAAACCACTGTGAAGTCCAAGCACAACAGCAATGGAGGGAGTGAAAGTCACAGTGTTGCTGGCTTTTGGTCTGTGTCAGATTATCTAATCATAACGCTTCTAATGATGGTATTTACTGACATTCAGTGGTCGGCAGTGTCTTCACATAACATTTTAGAATCTGCCGGCTTGCTTGGAGCCTTGCCAGAGGTGATATGAAAAGAAGTCTTTCAGGTTCATTCAATAATTGGAAACCAGGAAAACAAGTAGAGTCAAGGCAATTTAAGCCGATACCTCATAGTAGCAAAACATCACTAGTGATTTAGATAAAGAGTAGTGCAGTAATGAGTGCAAACACTGGGGAGTAAGTTAGTTTTTTAACACCTCTGGTTTCTACGGAGGAAAGTCTACTGGATTTTAAGACTTTATTTTGGATTAATATCTGAAATAAGGTTTGTGATGAACACATGCAAATTAGATTTGAATGTTTCATAGAACAACAACACCACAGAATGCATGTGATATTGCACTGTTTTTGAATTTTGTAGAATTATTGTGTTTTTAGCAGGATGATTACAAACAAACTGCTAACCATGGGCACTGGCTTGATCAGGTTATTCATTTAAAGGATATTCACCACAGACTTCTGACCAATGGCACCTCTTTGCTTGGTGAATGATCTCTCTAATTTACAGTTCCCAAGCCAAAATTGATATCTCTAAAGTGAAAATGAAAGCAGTCGAGGTTATGGTTATGTTAGCCAACTAATGCCTTAAGATGGGTTCTCATGATGACTATCACTGTGACAGCCCAGCTCATCTGTGAGATACTGCTTTTAGTTATTTCTCGACCTTGCATCACTTTCTTTGTATTCCAGGCTGAAGTAAGACCACAGTGATAACTATGGGTAAATTTTAAAATTGCATCACACATTTTCAGCCCAGCTCATTCATCAGTGAGATACTGCTTTTAGTTATTTCTCACCTTTGTATCACCGTCTGTGTATTCCAGGCTGAAGTGAAACCCCTGTGGTAACTAATGGTAAATTTTAAAATTGCATCACACATGTTCAAGATCCGTCTTATGACTTGACTAACAGCATTTTTCGTAATTTCTCTCGTCTCTTGCATTTCTCATTATAGAGAAGTGGTTCAGTGTTGACCAAGCGATTTCCTCCTTCATGTAAAGTTATCGCTGGAACAAAAAGAGAGGCATGATGTGTCTTGTTCTTCACAGTCTTGTGTCAGCTTGTACAGACTGATGCATTCCTGAAAAAGGAGAAACATGAAGGGG
The DNA here is from genome assembly GCA_037902135.1 of Cetoscarus ocellatus. Classification (NCBI taxonomy): domain Eukaryota; kingdom Metazoa; phylum Chordata; class Actinopteri; order Labriformes; family Labridae; genus Cetoscarus; species Cetoscarus ocellatus. Next base: position 59,122 of record JBAMNC010000461.1, on the reverse strand, counting down.
AAACTGGCAGCTGGAAAATCTCTCTGTCATTGTTAAATATCATTTTACCTGACTAAATATGTAAGTTTACTGGGACAGCAGGATTCAACCGTCAGACAAAATACAGAGAAACATGCACACCAAATGATCTGGGCTAAATATAGTCTAGTGTTACTAATGAGTCATGTCCCAAGGTTTTCTCTCTCTGCAGTTTTATGTCTCACTCAGCCTGAAAGAAAGTAGCTCGGTGTGAAGGACATGTTCTTTGTTTTGAAAACAGAAGAGCCGTCATAACTCTTAGTGCACTTTGTCCACACTATGAGACAAGAGGAACCTGTGCTCTTAGTCTGTTTTCACTCAACCCACAAGAAGTCAGTGTTTATAATGTACCAAAATATGAGCCCATATTTAGTATCACTCTGTGAAGTCCTGGAACAAGACCTCAACTTAACAAGAAATATGCATTCACAAATGTGTGTTTGTTTTTGATTTAGTATAGGTCTGGAAAGGTCCACTATAACCTGATTTTATATTAGAAATTAAACTAGAACAACTGCCTGGCAGTCTTATTCCTCTGAGAGTAAGGGTGTGTCAAGTTGAAGGGCCGGAGTGATTTTTTTGTGGTTGTTTACTTTAATAATAGAAATCTTAAGAGGGAGGGCTGAACCTGAGATCGGATGACCTGGGATTTTGAAATTGTACTTCCCAGCTGTAAATAGCTCATCTTCAAGTCAGAGAAAATTTGTGCAAAGTTTAATCATATTTAACACTGTCATTGATTCATTAACATCACCAGGGGCTACATTCCAATTTGTTCTACAGGCAAGGGATGAGAATAAGGATTCATAATTTTAACTTTGACCTCCAGAATATATTTCAATCTGTCCTTGAGTCCATGTGTTTGATCCTGTAAAGCATTTATAAAATACAGCAATCACAAACAGGGGATGAGCATGAAACCCATAACTTTGACTTTGCCCTGTGACCAGAATGTGATAAGCTGATCCTTGCAAAGCATTCTTGAGACACTTAGTTAAAAAGAAAGGCACAGACTTCCAATCTTAAAAAAGAGCCTTTATTCCTGCCTGTTGTTGGCTCAGAGGCATAAAGACGTGACCTTTTTGGTATATAGATATTCTAAGTAACAGGTACATCTATGAAAGCCTGTGTTGGCCGAGTATTACTTTTTCCATGAACAGCCCTTAATTATAAACTTTATTTATATAGCACTTTCTAAAACATGGATAAAAAGTGCTTTACATGGCAGAATAGTTAAACAAAGCACAGAACCACAATAAAAACATTGCATTTAAATCAGAGTAAAAACACAATCAAAATATGACACCTGAAATAAAAAGAAATAAAAAGTATGCCAGACAACACACTTGTAGTAAGACCGAAGTGATAAACACAGCGACAAGAGCAACAACAGCATTATATCTATAAAAAGGCCTTCCTGTAAAAGGAGATTTTTCTGAGGGACCAAAAGGAGGAAAGTAGCACCTTGGTTCATCTGGCAGGGAAATCCGCAGTTGTAGAGGGAACACTCAATAGGGTCTGGCCTGATGAGTGGAGGAAGCATTTTGGCTTATAAAGAGAAAACCACTGGGGTTCTGCAAGTACTGGGATAATGTGATTGTGTCTGCTGTTATTTGTTAAAAGTCAAGCTGCTGAGTTCTGAATGAGTTGAAGATGAGAAATGGCATTTTTGTTTAGCCCTAAATACAAAGAATCACAGTAATTTAACCAACACCACGTAGTTTTTCCACCCTAATATAATATTTCTAGAATCATTGTGATGGTACGTCACCTTACAACAGGTTGAATGACACCTCTGTCATAGTCTGAGGGGGTCTGTATCACCTTCACTGGCATTAAGTAACTTCAATGTGGATGGTAGGAACACTTCCACACTAAAAAACTACAAACTAAAAAACTTGATCAGACTGTACCTTATCAGTCCACATGGTTTATTTGTCTCTTGGGACGTCCTGTCAGCTCGCTTCTCCTCTCTCTGTATGTCAACAAATGCACGTTGGTGTGAGGCGCTCTGTTTTTGTAACTGCGCAGTTACACTCAACGACCTTAGAGGCCCCTAGAGAGCTAAAAAGCTGGAATCTTACTTAGTGCTGCTTTAAGACATGACGATAGAAATGCATGTGTTGCTTTAATTTAATGACTACATATCTGAATAATGACACTGTCACGTCACCTCAGAAAGTCGTGTTTTTTTTGTCGCTCAGCTACCTGAATGACCTGGAGAGGATCTGTGAGCCAAACTACATCCCCACACAGCAGGACGTGCTGCGTACACGAGTGAAGACAACTGGCATAGTGGAGACTCACTTCACCTTCAAAAATCTCTACTTCAAGTTAGTATCAACAACAACTGATTGACTAATGTACGGTGACAGCCTCAGTGTGATGAAGACCTCTTTAGAGCAATAGATTTTCTAAACATTATCATGGTCTTGCTTGTAAATCCGTAGACGTTTCAAAGAGCTTCAAGATTTGGTATTTATCTTCCTCTGAATATCATTTAATTTAACTCTGGGGTTCTGAAATGGTGGGTCAGGAGCTGTTTTCAGTGGGAATGTGTTCATTGAAATGAAATAGTGGCAAAAACTACAGGTGAACTCCGTAAGTGCCTATGCATCCATATGTTTTGTTATTATTATTTTAATTTTCCATGAAAACAGGTAAATTTCAGCATTTTTTCCTCAAGATATCTTAATTATTTATATTGTAAGCCAGGGAAAACAAAGAAGTTTCGATAACTGTAGGCCTTTTTTCTCAGAAACAACCAAAACGTAAATATTTTAATGGGAAATTTGGTCAGATTAAATGTATGTAATGTCCTCCTGGGGCTTCTGTAATTATGCACTTCATCAATTGTTGTAATTTTTAAGGTACAAACTGCAAAAATTGTGTAAGGTTAATATGAGTGCTTATTTTTTGGATATTTGAGTAATGATTTATGGTTAAAGAGGTGGTTGTACGTCCTGAGGCTGGACCATGTCAAGGAGCGATTCTTTAATAGATGAAAAAAGTTGCGTCCATTTTACAAGGTGAAAATACAGCATGCAAAATGGTATTTAGTTTCTAAAAAGATAGGTCTCAAGGTAAGTCAAACAAAGTGACTTGTTTTTATTGTTTATAAAAATATCTATGATTGCTTTTTTGCACATTTTCTGTGTCTGTAATATCAAGGCACAACGGCATTTTTTTATAGAGCACCACTCATGTATACAGCAATACATCTGCACACCATCATCAGCAACCAGAGGAGCCTGTTCAGCCCAAGACTGCTCCTTCCCAAAGTCAGGACCAACAGACTGAGAAACACTTTTGTCCCTCAGGCCATCAGACTGTACAACTCCTCACTGGGGGGAAGGAGGAATAACAGGAAGACAGAGGGTGGGAAGGAGCAGTAGCTCACCAGTAGCAATATATTTTTATTTTATTTATATATTTGTCTTTTTAATCTGTAATGCAGAACTGCTACTGAATCCCAATTTCCCTGAGGAAGTTTTTCCAAGGGGATTAATAAAGTACTATCTAATCTAATCTAATCTAAACTTCCTAAAAGATTTTACACAACATTTCTGTAACATAAAGAGATTTGAATTAATTGCTCTCAACTATAATCACCACCTCAGTCAAAAACATGCAAAAATATTTCACTACTCATATAATCTAATCCAAAAAGTTGCAGTTTGGTGCTTACATTGAACGTAACATTGCACTGTCCCATGACTGACATGTAGACATGGGACATGCTGGGGTTGCTTTGCCACTCCACCAAACCAGCACATTTGTAGTTTTTTTTTAATGATACACCTCCACTCACTCATAGATGATTTGGCGTGTTTCTTTTTAAAATCTTCCCTTTTTCAAGTGTGTTTCACAAATTCAAAGTCATAAAGGTTGCAGACAAGTATCACAAGCAGGCCATCTAGAAATAAACAAGCAGAAAACCAAGGAAGGCTAACATGCATACGAACACAGTTAAGGTGTTATTTATGACAATACCAAGATATCAAACAAAACCTACAAATCCTATCATCCATTTCAGGGGTAGCCAACAATGTAACCCACAGGGAGTGCCTTAGGTGCCGGCAAGGTTATTTGTAAAATAGTTAGCTTGAAACAAAAAGCCATTTATAAAAGCTAATTTTATTTTTTGCAAATGTTTCATACTTAAGTCAATGCTAACAAGAAATTCAATATGTGAAACTTAAAAGCTGTCTATTTTCTTGTAATCTTTGACATGTGAGGGGTCAAATTTTACGCTGATACAATGATACCACACCTCTATCGCCACTAGTGCCAGCTCGAGCGCCAGTGTCAGTTGTACAACAAAAATCACAAAAGTGTGACTTTAATAATTTTTTTGAGGAATCATTTAAAGTAAGATAAGTAATATGCAGCCTATTTAATGTATAATATGAATTGTTTACAGTAAACTACACATATTTAAATTACTCAGAAATATTAAATCAGACAAGTAGCCCTCCCGTAATACTTCTTATCGTTTGAGTAGCTATCAGGCTCAAAAAAGTTGATCCATATCAACCACACAGTTCATCCTCAGATGCCTCAATTAGGACTCGAGCATGACATGAGCTTAAGTAAACAGAGTGGGTTTATATGTCATGTGAGCATATCAGCAGATAATGTATTAATTTCAAAAACATAATACAGTTGCAAGGGAGCCATTAATCATTAAAAGAGCTAAATAAGAAAAAACAAAAGATTCCAATGAAAAGAAATGATCAAAAGTTTAGATACCAAATACAATCCGTATTTCATACATCAATGCCTCCAAATCATTACTTCCCATCATTGACTTATTGCATTTGCAGTTCAGTCTAACACCTCATTTAAACCTCTTTCATAACTCACAAATGTTATCATCTGTTGTTTGACCTTAAATGACCCTTCACCGTTGCCGTAAAATCAAATGCATGATTTCTGGCCTTAAACTAAGTTTGTGAAGCTACAGAAACTTCTCTAAAAAAGGAGGGTCTGTGGTCTGTTTTTTTTTACTCCAAAATACCCCCAAGCATCTATTTGTCTAATCACTTTCATGATGTTAGTAACTAAGTTCAATAAAGATTCATATTGCCTCTGATCGCCTCAGCTAGAGACAGAAGCAGAAAAGGCAGTTTATATGAGCTTGCATGTACTTTCTTTGTATTAAAAGGGCACTCATCCCCATAAAACAATAAAATTTACAATGTACAGCTTTAAATTTTCCTGTAATGCTTGTTGGAGCGGGATTAACTAGAAAAGTATTTTTGCTTATGCTGTCTGTATGTGTCAATTTGCAGGATGTTTGATGTTGGTGGTCAGCGCTCAGAGAGAAAGAAGTGGATTCATTGTTTTGAGGGAGTCACCAGCATCATTTTCTGCGTAGCACTCAGTGACTACGACCTTGTTTTGGCTGAGGATGAGGAGATGGTAAATGGAAAACAAAGTCATTTTGGGGGATGGGGTTCTTGTACTAAGCATAAATATAATACTTGATATAATGTGTTGAGATTGTCTTTCTTCACAGAGCACATTTGGCTCACTTTGACTCTGTTAAAGATGGCTCCTTTTTCAGTGTGGCAGTGTGCCCTGACTGTGAGCCAGATTAGATTTTGTAGCTTGTGGGTGCAGAAGCATTAGCACAGCAGATCTGTTTCCATTTGGATTCATATGCTACAAGCGTTATTAAACCGATTTTATGGTCTGTTTAATCCACAATGCTAATGATGTACACTGCCTGGCCAAAAAAAAAGTCACCACCAAAAAGGTGACACACTCTAATATTTCATTGAACAGCCTTTAGCTTTGATTACAGCACGCTATGGCATTGTTTCGATAAGCTTCTGTAGCATCACAAGATTTGTCACAGATCATAGCACTGCCCCCACAGGCTTGTACAGCAGGCACTAGGCGTGATGGGTGCATCACTTCACCTGCCTCTCTTCTTACCCTGATGCTCCCATCACTCTGGAACAGGGTAAATCTGGACTCATCAGACCACATGACCTTCTTCCAGTCCTCCAGAGTCTAATCTTTATGCTCCCTAGCAAACTGAAGCCTTTTTCCAGTAAGCCTTACTGTTTAGTGGTTTTCTTGAGGCTACACAGCTGTTCAGTCCCAATCCCTTGAGTTCCCTTCACATTGTGTGTGTGGAAATGCTCTTACTTTCACTATTAAACATACCCCTGAGTTCTACTGTTGTTTTTCTTCTATTTGATTTGGCCAAACGTTTAAGTGACCACCGATCACGATCATTCAGGATTTTTTTCCAACCACATTTCTTCCTTGAAGACGATGGTTCCCCACTATCCTTCCAGTTTTTAATAATGAGTTGGACAGTTCTTAACCCAATTTTTGTAGTTTCTGCAATCTCCGTAGATGTTTTCTCTGCTTGATGCATGCCAATGATTTGACTCTTCTTCAACAGACTAACATCTTTTCCATGACCACAGGATGTGTCTTTCGACACGATTGTTTAAGAAATGAGAAGCTACTCATTGCATCAGCTGGGGTTAAATAAGTTGTTACTAGCTGGAAGATAATCACCCATGTAGTAATTATCCAATAGGAGGCTCGTACCTGTTTGCTTAGGTAAATCCAGGTGGCGACTTTTTTTTTGGCCAGGCAGTGTATAAGACATGGTGTTCAACTTATGTGCAACCCGAGCCTGCATTTCAAGTCAGTTAAAGGTCTGTGTGTATTTACACCTCTGCTGTCCTGCCGTAAGATGTCAAAATGTCATGTGAAGAAAAGGACAAGAATGTCCAAGTTCCCATCTGCTCTCTCCTCAGAACCGAATGCATGAGAGCATGAAGCTTTTTGACTCCATCTGCAACAACAAGTGGTTCACCCTCACATCTATCATCCTCTTTCTCAACAAGAAGGACCTGTTTGAAGAGAAGATAGACAGGAGTCCGCTCACTATCTGCTACCCTGAATACACAGGTGAGACAAACCCATGAGAGACAAATGCACAGGGGGTTTCTTTGTAGTATTGTTAGCTTGTGTGGACACATAAGTACAAAAGAGAATGAACATCAAGCATGAGAAAGAAAATATTTAGCGAGGGAGATATTTGCTTTTGTTCCTGTGATGTCACTGAACTGTGTTCCTATTTGATGCATTGTAGGTCGCCTCTGCACCAATATTGCTTATCCAGCATTTACATTTTTATACTATTGTTTTTTTCTGCATATATTTTATTTCAGGGCTTTTGTTATGCTTTATATGAGTGATAGTACAGCAGATTGCAGTTTACCAGTCCTTTCAGGGGCCCAGCCATTTTATGGGCTTCCCTGATGCCTTGTACTACAGTTAGCTTAATGGTCCCTTGTCCTGCAAAATCAATTTTCGTTGCTTCTAATGTTGTTTGAAGGGGCTTGGGGAGCAGAAGGACATGACACCTTTTACCAAATTCTCAGTTCATGGAGAAATGCTCTACACCTCTTTAAAGAAAATGTCCCTTAAAACGCTGTCTTTTACTTCTGTGGGTTTAATTTCTAATAGCTATAAAGCCTCCACCTACGTATGTGTTTTCTGCTCCTTGCAGGCAGACGCCACAACTGTTTTGAAAGTCTGCTTTATGGCCTGTAACCTCAGACATCATTTGGGCAGTCAGTGAGTTCATTATTGTAGCCTTCAGCAGCCTCCCCGCCCCCTCAGATAAGAGCGTTTCAAAAGAGGAGGGAAAAAGAGCTGATCAGTTGATCCTCTACAGAGACAAAATTTTTCATTTTTTATTTAACTTAAATCAAATGCTTGAATAATAGACACCCAAGCCATGATGTATATGGTTAAACACACCAAGACATGGGACCCTTAAAGCTGATGTAGATCTGCAGTCCCTCAGCAGGATTCATTCAGTTGCTTACTTTTTACTTATTAACTGTTTATTTAACTTTTTTTTTTACTTATTGACTCTTATTTATCTTTCTGACAACTCAAAGTACTTCTACACAGCAGGTCACATTTACCCACTCACACCCCTTTGCATTCACATTTGCTCAGTGATGGTTTTGAGTTTCTGTGTAAGTTGTCCATCTGTATCATCGAACACTTCCATGCCCCTTCAAAACTGTTTACACATCACTGATGCTGCCGTGGGAGCAGCGGGGTTAAGTGTCTTGCCCAAAGTCCAAATGTTGAGAAATAAATTACAAATATTAAAGAAAAATGTTATTTTGAAAGAGACAGTTGAAATGTTTGGAAGAGATGTTAAAATATGAATGAATATGTAAATATGGAAAGAAAAATGTTATAACTTAAAAACTCAGAAATCATGAAAAGAAAAATTGGAATGTTATGGGGAAAAACAAAACAAGAAAAAGAAAAATTAAAAATGTTGAAAAAAGTTGACACGTTGAAAAGCCTCAATGCCTGGAGAAAAATGCTGAAACCCTGAGAAGAAATGTTTAAATAAGGTGGAAAATTAAATTGTTACGGGGAATTTTTTTTTACTTGTAAAATGTTAATGTTTTAAGGGAAAAACTAGAAAGCACTTGGAGAGTGCAGACCTCCGCAAAACGCCACAGTTCCCCCTATTTGTCATTTGCACCATAAATATTAGTCCCACATTTATTTTAACTACATTTTTAGATTCCTTGACCATGAAAACATACCATTAGCAACTGGAGTCATACTGATATCAAATTAGTTCAGTAGTTATTCACGAAAATCAAATTTTCCTCAATGGCGGTTTTCTTCTGGATCTAGCTCCCCAGCTTTTGAAGATACAGTAAATCCGTTGGCACCTTCCAAATTCCACAGTGCCTTGGCTATATAACGGTGTTTGTTGGGTGTTTATAGCTTCATTTGTTCTCTTCCTATGATGAAAATTCCAAAGGTCCCCTATTTTTTCATATTCTGGATCATAGTATCCGGAATTATTCCTTTATCCGGATCAGTCTTTGATATACTGTAGAGCACGTTAGAAACTTGTCCTGTATTTTTTTCCCATGGCCCTGACCATTATTTGTGGAGTTATATGCAGAAATGTCGAAAATGGCCCTATCACCCAATGTTAAAGAATCCTTTAAAAAATTCCTGGATCCAGACGGAGATCCGGATCGCTTCCAAAATCTAATCATTTGTTCCCAATCCGGACATTCCCTGAAAACTTCATCAATATCCGTCCATAACTTTTTGAGTAATGTTGCTAACTAACTAACAGACAGACAAACAAACCCTCCCAAAAACATAACCTCCTTGGCGGAGGTAATAATTGTTGAGCAAAAAGTTAAAATGGCGAGAAAATTTTTCATGATAAAAAAAAAAAACCCTGAAAAAGTAATAACGTTTGGAAAAAAGTCGGCATTTAAGAGAAACAAAGCCCAGAAAAATGCAGACATTTTAGCAAAAATGAGAGTTGAGAATACATCAAAATGTTTAGAAAAAAGTATTGGACTGTTTAGAAAAACAATTATAATGATGACAAAAACAATCAAAATGTAGGAAAAAAAAATCTGATAATAAGAAATCGGACAAATGTTGAGAAAAATGTCAAAATTTCAAGAAAAAAAAGTCAGCATGACAAGGTTAAAGGTAAAATGTAAAGAAAAAGGTTTTAGCTTATGAAAAAAACAAGAGACTGAGATCGTATTTTCAGTATCTAGCTTGACGTTTTCTCAACATTTTACTTTAAAAGCTCAATAAAAAAAAACATTGCCTTGTTTTTCTATGTATTGGATCAACTAAAAATGATTTATTCCACTCCCAAAAGAATGAAACTTTTTCTTTTTTCTTCTCAAGTCAATGATTTTTACTTGATTGTAAAATATTGACCTAGGCAAAGATACCTTGATTAGTTTTAACAGTTAAATCCAATGTGTTAACATCAAATAAAACAGAATTATTTGAACAAGCAAGGCCAGCCAAAATGTCATGACAAACTCAAAACAGATTTTTACAGATTGTCAACAAAATAAAATAACTTTGTGGATCAATGCTGGATAGTTTAATTGATGACAATATTTTACTTGTTGCTGTGAAAACAACCTGTTGAATTTTTCTTTTATTCAACAATTTTTCTTGCTGTAGGTGGGAACTCATACAAGGAGGCTGCACCTTATATCCAGTCCCAGTTTGAGGACTTGAATAAAAGGAAGGACACCAAGGAGATATACACCCACTTCACATGTGCAACAGACACTGAGAATGTGCAGTTTGTGTTTGATGCTGTCACTGATGTCATCATTAAGATCAACCTGAGGGAAATTGGGCTTTTCTGAAGCTTTAGGCCTGCAGGTCAGTGTCTGCACTTACTCCTGCTCTACAGTGCATCTAACATCCTTCATAAAGAAGGCAGCATGGTGTCACATTTGAATATGTCATTATTATGAAATATTTTTGCATCACCTTAGAGTTTTGGCTAATGTAATGGCAGCGTCAGCTAGAAAACTGATGGCTAGTTACATTTTTACCTGCAGAATCCAAACTTTTCTTAATAATTTTGTTACATCAATACGTCAAAACATTTCATAAAGAATGAACAGACATAACAGTCTGATGAATTCATAATAAAATATCATCATCAGCTTTGGTTGAAGTTGTGACCTATGACCTTTCACAATCAGACCAGGTCACACCTGTGGAATAGTGGACATTTATGGGAAATATGAAGAAAATCCTTTCAATCATTCTCCAGTTTTCACATTTACTAGATCTTATAAATGAGCACAGGGTGGTCATTAGGTTTCATTCCTTTGATCTGTGACTGATGACCTAATGACCTAACGAAGCTAATCAGTTCACCCTTGAATCAAAGTGGACTTTTGTAGGAAGTTTGTTGAAACTTTTAAGAAAATCCTACTACTGTGTTAACATTTTCACATGCAATTATGAAATTCTGCAACCTTGACCTCTTACACGTGACCTTGAAATTTTAATCCGTTATGTCATGTGACAAAGCCGACATTAGTGAAAATGTTAATTAAAATCCCTTAAAGTGCTCTTGAATTACTGTGTTCAAGGGCAAAATTTGTCCAATAGATGCCATGACCTTGACCTATGATCTCCAAATTCTAATCACTTCTTTTTGAGCCATATCAGATATTTGTGTAACATTTAGAGAAATCTCCTCAATATAGTGGAGCTCATGAGATCAAATTTACAAGCAAAGGATGAATATGAGGCTCTATGAACTTAACCTTTGACCTATTGCCTCCATAATGTAATCACTTTGCTCTTGAATCCAAGTGCTTTAAGATTGAAGATAATCCCTTTGAAATTGACCTAAAACAGAATTGCTTTTGACCCAGCATACATTTTGGAAAAATCCATACGTGAAAGAGCTGAGTCACATTTTTTGATACACAAACCCTCTTTATGCTCAAACATTTTATTGCAGGGGTCGCCAGCCATTTGAGCCTGAGAGCTGCCCAAAGTATGAGGAGTGTTATGGAGGGCTGCTTGTTTGATTTACTGTTTTTGAGTAATATAAGTGTGTGTAGTTAACCTTAAAATAATCAATGTCATGCATTTAACAGGAATCAATAAAAATAAAAAATAAACATATAGTGTCATATTTAGCCTCACAGTATTGAATGATAATGATTAAAAACACTATGAGAACATTATGCTTACATGCATCTTAAATAAGTAATTATCTAATAAACGTAACTGATATGTTGGATAGTCACGCTTTTGTGATTCCTTTTGTGGCAGTGTTAGGGCTCCAGCTGGCTGTGACAGAGGCGTGGTGTCAGGGTATCATTGTAAACTTTGGGTCCACGTTGGTAAAGGTTAAAAAGTAAACAGACAGTTTCAAAATGTACTGCGCATCTTACAGTTATTGTTTTTTGTATTGATGTAAATATGATTAATCTGCTAAGCATAGAAATTTAAATTATTATTTTAAGTATGTCACTGCAGGCTGCTTAAATGCTTCCTGCAGGCTACCAGGTGCTCACCTTATTTTTATTGTGACAAGAAGATATTTTATTTATTTATTTATTTATTTATTTATAAATATATTTATTTTATAAATAAAAGAAAGACAGAAAGAAAGAAAGAAGATATTTCCCTTTAACACATATTTTCTTCTTTTATCTTCAGGTGTCTGGAGTAAAGATCAGGAGTTTTTGGCTGGTTTGTCGTGACAGCAGAAGGCAAATAGCAAAGTAGGTTCTAACAAAGGACTGAGCTGGTGGTCACACTGAATGCTGGACCTAAACTCCACACTTTGGGGACTACTATGATACTATGATCACTTCTGTCTTAATAGATTAATGTTGCGGGGCATACTGAGAGTACATGACATGTGAGGGAGGCTTGTGAAATGATCATTGGGAGCTGTGTGAAGTCCTGTCATATTTAAGACCTTTGCATCAGTGGGCTCCTGACAGGTGAAGCCCCTCTGACGTTCAGGACACATTCAGAGTTTGTCTTTCGTCTGTCATGGACCAAACGAGCCTTAATATCAAACCCATGACTGCAATTCAATGATCCACCAGTCATATGTAAATCTGTTCACATTTTTGTGTTGCATTCTCTCTCTTTTTTTCACATCGTTTTTACTGAATATTTGCAAATGTTTAAAAATATCTTATTTTAACTGAGTTGCAGTTGAATAGAAGTTCTACTTTAACCTGTTCGAGTGCATAACTTATGTAAGGAAAGTTTTTTTGTTTGAGCATTTTTGTTGTATATAACATAACTTTTGGGTCTGGGATTAGATGTTTTAATCATTAATTAAAGTAAAATTAATCTTTTATACATGAGACACATCACTTTGAATCAGGTCAATCTTGATTTCTTTTCGTAGATGTTTTATTCTAACTAATGTTATCCACACAGGAACATGTAGAATGAGAATCTTTTTCAAGGTCTCGATTGATCCTATGGATATCAGTGAGGATGTAAAAACACAATAAACAATAAACGTGCAAAGCTTAGTTTATTTGTGTTGTAAGACTGTGACCATGAAATTTTACAGTGTGTCTGCTGTATGCTGTTGTGAATCAGAGATTGGGTAAGATTGGTCAAGTCCTTCAGAAGAAAAAAAAAAAAAACATAAACAAAAGTCGCACATTTTTGTGACTGGAAGTCCAACTCTCTCCAAACAGTCCCATATAATCCAAAAGGTCCCATATAATGAAAAATAATGCAAAATATGTGTCAATAGCTCATCCACATTCCCTCTAACACACAAAAAAAACTCCTCTTCTATTTTTTTGTTCAACCTTTAGAAAAAGTTTGTATGAAAATATCTCACCTGATGACTGTGCAACCACAGTAAAGATTAGAGAGCAGCATTGTAAGAGTCAGTTTTAGCTATTGACATTTGTAAGCATTTTTTTCTGAAGCTAAAAAACAAACCAGAAAAATATTTTTAAAAAAGAGTAGGCTATATTTAAAGCCATACTGTGTAGTTTGTTCTCCCATCTAGTGGTGAAACTGTAACTTGCATTCAAACAAATAGTGCTCTGTAGCGCCTCGCTTTTTCAAAAGCGCGTTGCAACCGCTGAACTCTACAGTAGCCAGTATGTGCCCAGAGGCTGTCATGTCTTCCTTTTTTCGCCAGTGTGGTATACGTATGATCTTGCATTATGAACAAAAGTTCAGCGCAGGCTTTCAAATTAGCCGGGTCAGTGATAAGCACGTCTCGCTGTGCTCCTTCTCCATTTCAGTCACACTGGCTCTGAGTGAAAACGTGTTTAGCCTTAGCCAGTAGCACTACGTAGTGTTTTATATCCCTCTCAGCTGTTCATAGCTTTTATAGATTGGAAGGACATGGAAGCCTTTATAGGACTTACCCATTCTATGTAAATACAGATAAGAAATTCTTCGCTCAGGAGGACAAGTCAGATTATTGACAGAGGCAATTTGACACAAATGAGGACATTTTATGAATGTAGACGTTTTTAGCTCATAAATTACTTAAAATGCTACGCATTGTCCCTTTAAAGATGTAACTATTTAATACAGTTGGATTATTTAACAGTTTGTTCCTGGCAGGAGTGAAACAGAGGGGCTGCTTTTGCATGCAAACATCCTACAACATCTGAGAGCATTACTGGGCAAGAAAAGTCTTTTTTTTGTCTCAGGATATCTGGAACCATCGTAAACTTGTGAAAAAGGAGTCAAAAATGTGACCATTAAGGATAAAGTCTTAGCTAAATAGTACATGTAAGTAGATTAGGCAATGGGCTTTTACTACTGCGCACAAGTCATTTCTATGTAAGTCTAGGTATTGATGAAGCTTGCATGCATTGCCCCACATATATTATTGGTGTTTGTTAATAATGGTGAAACTTTCAAAATCTTGCTTCCTTTTTTCTGATACACTGTCACTTTTAACAATATTTCTCACGCTAAAAGGCCTCAGTAGTCCATGCTGTGCTGTAAGAATAACACTGAATCTTTTCACAGCTAGGATCTTGCTGGGCAATTGGATGTTTTGATGAGCTGCACTGGGAACACACTTGATGTTACAGAGCTGAGCTCTGGCAAGATGGAGGGATGGTCGGATCTTTGGTCTACTCTATTTCTCAGTCTGAATCCACTAACCCAAACAAAGCATATGCACCTCAATGTGAGCAAAAAGCTCTCCTGTCAACTGAAATCTGTCCATCTGTTTCCTCTCCTTGGCTCCTCACACTCTCCACACTCTCTGATGTCCTTGCTGCCTGTCACATCACAAGAATCTGTCCCTGCACAATCTTACTGTAAATCTCGTCCAGCAGATTGCAGCTCTGATTTGCTTTTCTCTCTCAATTGATTTATCGTTAATGAACTTCCATATGCTGATTTCCCTCCTGACTAGAAACAGGAACTTACATAACATCATCATAGTCCCTGCAGAGTGGCAGCTCAAGGCTCTCTATTAAAGTAGACTGCCCTGTTCCTCTAATTTGATGGACGTTATTCAGTGATTGACAGTTTGATTCTGCTGCAGAGAAACACAGAGACACAAGTGAAGTTAATGCATCTTTATTTCATGCCTCTACATTTCATAAGAAAGGACAAAGTCGGAAGATTTTCATTCCCTTTTCATAATAAAGCATCATCCCTCTAGTTTTACCCTCTCTCATATATTTCCATTTAGAATTATCTTTCAAAATATATTGAGTTATCTACTCTTATGTACAAAGTTTCTCTAACATGTTTGACCTTCTGAAATATGTTCATCACATTAAAATGTTAAGTGAGTCGAATACATTAAAACTATTATATTAGATACATTTACAATTTGGTTTGTAATCTGGATATACTGCAAGCACTGGGAATATCTGAGATATTTGCTCAGCAACTTTTTACAGTTTAAATATCAAGACCACAGAGACTACTGTACTCAAAAACAAGGTTGCAATGTTGCTATTCAAAATATTCTTTTCCCAGGAATTATGGTTTTATTTAATTTACAGAGCTTGGTTTTAAATATTAAATATAACTCACAACACAGCAGTCAAAAGGAAGCAACATGGATTGCTTGAGCAACTATTTCATCTTCAAACCTTCAAACCAGCAGACAACACTGTACTTTAAAAAAATGAAAGAATCTTGTAGATGTTCGCTGAACGTCCACAGCATCAGCGTGTGGTGACTTTATGGTTGTTTGAGCCTGGCTGGGCGTGCACTGTGTTGCAGAGATCTACTGTTGGAGACGGCTGTGTGCTAAGAGCAGTCAAGGACCGGGACTTGGCATGGACGCGATGGCATGAACTCGACCAACTGAGGATCCGCTGAGCTCCATCAGTGCTCTTTCAGTTAATGCCAATGTGTGAGGGGTTAAGGTAGGAAAGTTCTGCAAAGTGGAGAAAAGGAAGAGAACATCAGTCATAAGATTGATGACATTACCTTGAATTATACAGCTGTTTTTAACAAGAACAACTTTATTAACTCCCTACCTTCTTAGAATATTGTGATAAACGAAATAGTATACTTGTTGTGCTTTGAAAAAAATACTACAAATGTAGATTGCCACAATAATTGCCATGTTCTCTGCTGAAATATAGGTTTACATTATGAAGTTTGAAACACAGTCCTGCACAGTGAAGAGAGGCAAAACAATCGGCCTTTAGTATGTCAAAACTACCATGAACCTTTAATCTTAACTCCTCACTATCATCTTAAAACATGTCTCTGAAGTTTTTATGTATATATTTTTGTTTATGTATTGGTAGTTAAATTACATTTTCTGTTTTTTAAAACTAGAGATGTACAAGGAGGATTTCTGCCAATATCCAATATGCCAATATTTCAATACTCATTATTGCCAACACTGTTACAAATTTATACTTTTTTGTTGAAGACACCAAGTCTCTTCTACACTAGAACTGACCTGTTCCTCTCATTGTGAAAGTCTATTTGCGTCAAAAAGGATATGACATCTGAAAGACAACCTCTGATTCTTTAGTAAACAGGACTGTAATGTTTTCTAATTGTAGACATTCAATGATAGGATGAAGCTTTGTAGCAGGCTTGTACATTCTGCCAATGTAACAGCCAAAATTGGGACACACTGTAAATGGCTGACATATATCGGCAGAAGTTTAAATATCTGTCAGTAACATTAAGCAACTTTTTGAGCTTTTATACCCATACAATATCACTGTACCAATAATGCTGTGAATAACTGGTAAAAACTTCTTCCTAAGACCCCTCTTTGGGGTAGAGGCAGACCTGCTTTGTGTTCAAACGTGTGCTCAGCACTTGCACCTATAATCAACAAATGATCAGAACATTTAAACCCTGATGTCTCAGTGAATGTTTCTGAACCCTGGTACATTTCTTTCTAGTGTGTTATTGGTTTTGTGCAACCTGCTAGCACCACCCTCACTGGTATTTTCTCCTGAAACACACTTGTGGTGTAGCTGCTGTGTAGCTAATTCTCATCTTAGATCATGTCATTTGTAATTATTTGTTGCCAAAAAGGGAAACCTGCATATTAAGAGATCTTAACCACTAAGGGTTAAAATTAGTGTTTTCTGTATACCTATGTTGTTCAAAGAAAAACAATAGATTTCCTTGTTTGAAAAAAAACCCCAAATAAATAGAAGATTCTCATGTAGTCTGCCATTGTTAGGCAAAGCACCATGGATAGTGAGGTCAAACAATTTAATTGTTCATCTTCCACATCTCTTTGATTCACCTTGATCTGCATTACTGTAACTTCCATCTCATCGTCTTCTGCAATAAAACTGCACTTTGTTTAAGTTAAGACTGGTCCGAACTATGACACTACATGAGTGTCACTGAGTTACACAATCACTGAGAGTGCAATGCAAAAAATGGCATGCAACCTGTTACTAATTATTTTTAATCTTTTTTTTAATTTAATCTAGAGTGTTATCCGTACAATAAACATAAAAGTTGTAAAATTAACTTAAAAAGTCAAAATGTCCTCATATGTTGGGTTCCTTTTAGGTAGGGTAGAAAAGTAGCTTCTGCTAAGTGGAAAAATGCCAAAAAAAAAAAGTCATGCTGAAAAATCCCCAAACTTTAGAAAGTCGAGCCCACACAAATATCTACATACTTCTGAAAAGTGAAAACATTAGGGTGTAAAAATCAGATTGTTTTCAAAAAGGGAGTGTCTTGTGAAATGTGTAACATTATCACAATTTCTATAAAATAGATAAAGCGCTTGTGTTAAAACTCTAAAAAGCTGCTTAATCCTTAATCTGCATCATTTATTGTTATACACTTTAGCAGGGCAGTTCAGCAATGGTTTGTTAAGAAAAAAAAGGGCTGCAGAACAGATGTAAGTGCAAAGAAATCCGTAAAATCCACTAAAATAACAATGAAATCCCTTTCAATCATGTTTTCTCTTTACTTTGCTAAATGGGTGTGTCTGGCAGAAGTCCTTTCTTTTTCTCTGTTTTTATAAACTGTATTATGCACCAGTTCTTCAGCTTTAGAGAGCTGGTTGTAACCTTTAATCATTAATAAACTACATTTAACTTTAGCAAAACAGGTTGGTCAAGGTCAAGTAGGAATGAAAGGTCTGCAAAAAAAGAAAGTGATTCCCTTAAAGGAAGACAAAATAAAATCTCAGTAAAATCAATATTTAAAATAGGAATAACGCACTAAATTCTTAATATTTGAACTATTATTGAAATGTAATAATTTACCAGTTTAACCTATCAGAATTACTACGATTTATTGGAGCTGAGCTCATTTTTATTTCAAATTTATGCAATGACAGAAAAGGGGCAAATCAAACATGGAAAAATCACCCTAAAGTGAAGGATCAGAATTTTTAAGAGGGGTTTTATGAGGTTTTGATGGTATAAGTGATTTTTATCAGCTTCTGTCCCTGTAAGGATGGAACAGACATAGAAGATAGCCTATACATTCTTGCAGATGGGGCCAAGAGCTCTAATCAGTTAAATGATTTTTTGGGGAAAGCAAAGCTAACAAACAGCATTGGGTTGATTATACACTGTACTTAACAAGGCAAAAAATCCTTTCTTTGACTAACAAGCCCCTTTTTTGTGGCTCAGCTTGTATACACTGCATGTCCTTTCACCTGGAGTGAAGCAGACGTAAAACAAAGGGGTTTGCCTGCATGAAAGTAAAGCATTAAAATGTGTTTAGTACAATGAACAATAACCCAGTGTTGGATTTTTTTGTTTGCTCTCACCTTAAATTCAGTAAATACAGCAGAGCTTTTGACCCCAAGTGTAGCAATGTATGGCCTACCTTCAGTGCTGTTTTTCTTCAGAAAGCGACAGAGCTAATCAGAATCATTTGGGCCCATCTTTGGAAGAGTCAGTCTTGGCACCCCCTTGTCCTCTTCTCTACATGTGTAAGAAACACTTTCATACAAAAACTCTTCTTTTTCTTCTCTTTAAGTGTTTATCACTTTAAAAGTAATTTGGAATGAATCTCTGGTATAAAAAGGCTTTTTCACAGGTCCTTCTCTTTCTCACTTTGTCTAACATCTACCCTGTGGCGGTGTTGATAGACATATAAAGTAACTTCAGAGAAATAATGCAGCTCTTCATTAATGTTTTTTTTAAGGTTAAAAAGGCATTGATAATAATTCACGTCTTTTTAGACTAGAGCTTTAAATCAGTCTTTTTTCAGTGTTAAACAGAAACATACTGTGAAGTTCCTGCTGAGTCATTGTGAGTTCTTGTTTTGGTCAAAAGATGTGTCTCTGTGCTTCAGAAAAGTCCCCACAATGTACCTCTTTTCACACGGGAGCTGCTTAGAAAAGACCACAGTCTTTAAGGTTTTCTTTTATGATGATGTCTGTCACGGCGTTGAACACAATCTCGACGTTCTTTGTGTCTGTGGCACAGGTCAGGTGGGAGTAGATTTCTTTCACACCCTTCTTCATGTTCAGATCCAAGAACTGTGTCTTGATGTAGTTGCTGGCATCGTCATACGTGTTGGGACCTTAAAGACAGCAGAGGTAATGAGTGAGCAGCAAACTTGTAGTGGTTATGCTACTTGAAATACTTGAAAATGCAGAACTTTGATGTTTTGAGGTCTGAAAGTGCTATAATAAAAACAGGAATAATAAAAGGGTCAAAATCTGCACACAAAGCCCCCTCTGCAAATTCAGATGATCAGCAGGGATTTCAGATAAAGTGCCTGAAAGCACTTCCTGTTTGGATAATTGTTCTAAATGAACTCAACCAGAATGTAAGGTTTACAGTGCATTGTTTTTACTGTATTAGTTCTGTTCACCACATAGGTGTAAGCACCCAGACTCACATCAAGGTTCTCTGTATATGAAATCAAAGATACTAAGGTAAATCCTCTGTTGCAGTTGTTTAAGGGTTTTGATGGGCCCCTGAAGAGTTTGATTCTTAAAACTTTGGCACATCATTTCTTAACTTTGAGAAAGCTGGTGTAGAAAGCCTAACTTAAAAGCTGTATCATCTGATGTTACCATCATAGTCTGGGAAGCAGATGCTCAGGTGGACTTTCTTGATCTTTTCCTCAAACAGATCCTTCTTGTTGAGGAAAAGCACGATGGAAGTCAGTGCAAAGAATCTGTGGTTGCAGATACTGTTGAATAGATGGAGAGACTCGTGCATGCGGTTCTGAAAAAGAGACAAGTGGTTGAGTTACTGCTTGACATGTTCTGTCTTCTGGTGCTTTTAGGTTTAAGTAGTGAACCCAAACTCACCACTTCATCGTCCTCTACCAGCACCATGTCATATGCACTGAGAGCTCCGCAGAAGATGATGCAGGTCACACCCTCGAAACAATGGATCCACTTCTTCCTCTCTGACCTCTGGCCGCCCACATCGAACATCCTGATCAGCAAAAAGAGTCACAAAAGAGTCAGACTCGCCTTAAATTAGATGCTTAGATGAATTTGACCCCATCTGCTTTAAAAAATTATTTTTCTGTATATATTTAATTTAATGATGTTATTATCTTGGGTCTTTATTTCATTATTTAAGAGATAGGATGGTGAATAGGTTGGAGAGACAGAGAGAGAGAGAGGGAGATGGCATGCAGATGCCACAGGCCGGATTTGAGCCTGGGCAGGGGTGTGTCCAGAAGTTTTTCATTGGGGTGACCCAACTTGGACACTGGTTTACAAACAAGTGACATTTTTGGTGTCACCAATACATTTATTCTGTTTACAGTTTCTACAGTTTCTACAGTTTCTAACTTATAACTTATTTTATATTAGTTACTTAATAATAATACTTTAATCCTCTTAGCCTTGTTATTAAAAAACTCAAAAAGATGTTTGTTCATATATTCTTTAAGGTACCTTAAATGTGGAGGCAAATCCTTGCCCACTAAGTGGCAAAAACACATTCACTGAGAATGTGTTGGCTCTGATCATTGCTCATTAGTCTGTAGGTAAGACAGTGAACAGAAGTGTGCTTCTACTGACAGTAAACGTGCTGACAATTAGAGCACTTGGACATAAAAGGAAACATGTCCCAGTACAGCCCAAATAATGGATTCTGGCGTTAGCCCTGATTGTAACAGGTCATATAAAGGGACTCGTGCTCCTATAGCTCTGGTCTGTGACTACCCAAAGCAGCTTATACACCGCAGGTCACACCCACCCATTCATACCCGTTTGCACCCACTTTCACTCACTGATGGTCCAGAGTTTCTATGTCAGTTGTCCATCAGTATCAGCAAGCACAATCACGCCTGGTCATGCCTGTTTACACGCCACTGACACAGCAGCAGTAGAGGCAACTTTGGGTTAAGTGTCTTGCCCAAGGACAAAATGCCTTATGACAGCCGGAGCCGGGTTCAAACCTGCAACCTTCCAATTACTGACCAAGCACGCTCTCAGACGGCACCACCATCGCCCCATATTCATATTCTAAGCTTCTGGGGTGGTCAATAAAATTTCAAGAAAAGCCCATGTGACACTTATGGCCTCTATACATGGGGGTCATGGACATCACCATAAAGCTATCTTTGACTCCTCAGGCATATTTTTATTAAAAACTTCCTCTGAAGTTAAAACTATGGCACAGGGGCCAAGTGTGGCCCACGTTCAATTTATAAATGGCCCACACCAGCCAATGAAATGAAATATGGCCCACACTAGAACATGAAGCTTATATTATTACAAATTAAATAATCTCGCAAGAAAATTCAAAACCCATGAGCACACTGAGTCAAACGATAATTGTACATGATAGCCTGAATTACAAGATTGAAGTCATATTAATGGAAAACTGGGCATCTATTGTATAATACTGTTTGGCTTGTTACAATATATATAATATAATACCAATCACATTAATTTGCTCAGTTTTCTGCTGCATCTCAAGGTTTGATTTACAAAAAAGTAGTGCTAACCATCTCTAGGCACCAACATTTACAATTAGTCAGTTTTGTGCAGTTTGATCTTGTTGTGTGTCTGATTAATGAGATGAACTGTCAGTGTCTCCTCTTTCTGCCGCACTAAGCGTCATACCGATCCTGACCAAGGGGCTGAGTAAGGGATTCCAGGGCCCCCCGATTTGATGCTTCAAAATCCTGATCATTGGCTGATTGCTTTGGAAAGTCATTAATGGAAAGATGTGATGCAGACTGTTTTTTCAGTCATGCCCATTCAATTACTGAGTAAATCGTAACCTACATATGATCAGCTTTGTGCATTGAAGGTTAGCTGTATGAAAGTGGCCTTGTCAGCACATTTTTTCTGTATGTGGCCCATGGTGAAAAAACTGGACACCTCTGCTCAAGAGAAATAAATTACATTTTTGTGAAATGGAGACAGTGTACAGGAATAAGTCTGCAAAAAAGGTGATAAAAGTCATGACGTAACAAAATTTTAGGTGCCAAAGATTTCTATTTTTGTTGCTAAGATATCTAAATTGTATTCATGTTTTTGTTTGTTTTTGCAAGGACAGTACACAGCTTATTGTGATTGCTTCTTGATTAACTATCGGGTTATTTCCATCTGCTGACCAATTTCATACATAATACATAGCAGGAAAAACATGAGATTAAATACTTAAGTACAAAAAAATGTTTATTTGTGTGAATTTACACTTCATAAAAAGCAAATTGAACTACATTACTTGATTTTTACCATCATTAAATTGATTATGTATGTTTTAAATTTGGTGAACTTGTTTTCATTTTGCAAGCATATCTCAGTTTTACCATTGGCTGAAGAAAAAATATTTATTTATTTTTATTTCTATTTATTTATCTCGTATGTCCAGAGGGTATTGAAAAGCCATCTACTGTTTCTGATTGTCTCAAAGAGTGGGGTATTTGACATATTGGTCTCCGAGAAGAAATGGATGATTTATATCATGTATGGACTTCATTTCATTTTTAGGTGGGTCCAAGAAAATGCAACACGTTCTGGTAGGAACTTCCTAGAACAAGAGAAGATGGCCGAAAGGTAGGTGAGGGTATTTTTTGTCGTTATCCCTCTACTCAAGTTATGCACTAATGTTTATATACTGTATGATTAGTTTTCCATTTTGGCACCCCACTTTGTGATCAAGAGTGTGCTGTGTCATGAAAACAACTTTGAAGAGGTTTTGGTAAGAAAGCTTTTAGACAATGATTCTGTTGTCTGGGGGGGTTGAGGTAAAAATGATAAATCTGTGCACTACATGATTATTAATAACAATAAGTTAGAGTTCACATTTCTTTGTGTTCCCACTGTCAAAAGGTGGGAAGGTATGCCTACTGTCCTAATTTTTTCAACCCTTCTGCTGTGGTGGTGGGCGGACCTGTCAGACTCTAAAGGGTGAAAGACAACACAGCAGATCACTGAGATCAGGGTATGGTTGGCTGTGGAGACACCAGCATGGTCAGGGTTTACGATGCCAACGCGTACCAAACTGTACAGCAAGTGGTGGAAATACACCATTAAATAAACATTTTGATATTGTGACAACCCTCACCTGAAGTGCAACTCCTTGCAGGAGAACTGTTCTTCGATGATACCAGTTGTTTTGACTCGAGATCGCAGCACATCCTGCTCAGTGGGCATGTAGTCTGGCTTGCAGATTCTGTCCATTTCATTGAGGTAGCTAAAAGAGCAAAGTGGCCACAACTCAGCACAGTCTTAAATACTGGGCTTAAAAAAAAAAAAAAAAAATTAATACTGGGCTAGACTACTGTTCTGTGGTTTTACATGCAGGCCTTGTATAGTATGCAAAAATCTACACTTACTATCCAGCAGAGTCGTTGAGCTGGTATTCAGCAGCCCTCTCAAAGCCGGCCTGCACACCAGAGTCTTTCCACAGCTTCTTGATGACATCTGCCAGCTCAGGAGGCATTGTGCCCTCTTCAATGGAATCTGACAAGTTCTGCAGCTTCTGTGCATCCTCCTGTAGTTTGCACGCACACATTCACATACACACAAACAGAGAAATATTCATCAGCATCATGTCAGTGCTCAGAGAATGTGCAGTATGATATCTATGTCAGTGAAAATCAATGATGTTTTAGTGTCATATGACACCTGTGCAGAGCCACCGCCAAAATCAATGCCCAGCATCTCCATGCCTCTGATGATGGCCAGAGCGGACTGCAGGATGTTTCCATAGATAATTGCTCTAAACTCCATCTGTTCCTCTTTTGTGTAACCACCTTGATGGAGAATCCTGAAGTGAAACAAAAATTGAAAATATTGGTATATGAAAATATGGAGCTGAGGACAAACACTGTAATATTTTCCTCTTCTCATAGATTTTATGCTGACGCCTGTATTAAATAAACACTATTAAACATTTTATTAAAGCATGAATTACAAATATTCTGAAGCATTTTGATTCAAAACTTTATAGATCTTAACAAGGCAAACCAATAATCCACAATCAAGAAACCTGCAGGTCTATTGAAACTCTCAGTTCTTTCCATCCAAGACTGAAGACTTTTTAATGTAACTGATTTTTTTTATAAAATTACTTTTCTCACACTTTCATTTACAACACAGCATTGTAACGTTAAAAAAATGTTTCTAACTTTCTTCTTAATTTTTGCTTTTGCTCTAGCTCGCCATTTTCCCATCTTTTTGTCATTATTTGTATTTGTTTGTTTGTCTTTATTAGGTTTCACTGGTTTATTTGATAAATGTTTTTTTTATTAAAGGTATATTCTGATGTGTTTCTTTGTCTTTCGATATTATGTTCTGATCTATTGAGTTAAGTCCTTTTAAAGCATAGGTAAAGCGCTGGTTAAAACCAAGCTAAATATTTATACAGCATTTATTCAGCTAAAAATTATTCAATATAGCATTAGTAAAGCATCACGTAATACTTAACTCATCATCTTTAAAAACATCTTTAAAAATGTAAGCTTTAGATTTAATTAAGATGAAAGTAATTATCCTTAAATAAAACATGTAAAACTGTGTTAATAAATATTTTTTTGAACAATGATGATGTTATATTGATGAGGAGTTAAGTTTTAACCAACAATTTATCACTGATTAATTAATCAATAAAACAATGGATAGCTGTGTTATTGCCAGCCTATGGATTAAGTAATTACTTATAATTTACTGATGCTTGTAAATGCATCGTTACAGCTTTTATAGCTACTGTATGTTAATGAATAATTATTCAACCATAAAGATGGTCGGTTAAGAGTTCAGTTTTGCTTAACTTATGCTTAACTGTTGTTGTTGGTTGAATATGTCACCCAAAGCATAAATTAACCAATTATTCTATGAAAATGTTATTTATTCTTAATGATGAATAATACTTTTACTGTTACCATTAACCTAACTACTATTTTATCAATGTAAAACTAGAGCAATTAGAAACAGATAAATCAATAACCAATTTATTAATTGTATTTATTTATTTTATTAATAATCAGTTAAATATATGCTACTGTTTTAACCATGCATCAATAAAGTATGTCTAACTGTGTTCATAAATCACTTTTTCTTGATTAAATGCATCAATAAAATATTTCTAGCTGAATTTATGATTGATTAAAAGTAACTAAAATATACTCCAATGACGCTAGTTAAGTGTGTAACTAAAAGTTAACTGAAGCTCAGTCATGTAAAGCTGATACAAAATATTTCTCTTAAATTAAGTTGAATTATACTCCTGCAACCATGTCCTCAGTTTGAGCCCATAGAGTTAAACTCCTCAAATTGTGGAAACATCCTCTTACTTAAAAAGCAAGTGATCACAGCGCCCCCCTGTGGCTTGTTGCAGAGCTCTAAGCTCCTACTGCTGGATTTACTGCACAAAACAAATGCTGACAAATCAAAGTTAAACGGATGTTTGCCCTGTTGACCTTTTGTAACAGGCTCCAGTGTAAGTGAAACAGACAGAGCTTTGGCCTACTGGCAGTACGCCTGACCACAGAGATTAAAAAAAACCTGAGCTGCATTGGGATTGCTTTCCACTGACTGTGTGTGGGTTACAGTGATGTTCAAATGTGTTTCAATACTCACTTCATTTGTTTTACAATGGTGCTTTTCCCTGACTCACCAGCGCCTGCAAGAGAGAAAAAAAAAGAGTCAGCAAAAATGCAATCATTAAACAGTTTAAGCACTTTAACAGTGTAGTAAAATTAAAGAAGAGGTCCAGAAAAATGAACACTGGACCATCACAGCTGGCCTAATGTGCTCTTTTTCTTTTTGAACAGATTCAGGAGACTGTAAAGGAAGACTGCAAAGGTCGTCACTATATTAAGGAAAAAATAGACAACATTTAGTAAATACAAATTGCAATCTAAGAACAGACAGCTAAATAAACAGAACCTCTCCATGTAAATTTTTACAGGGCTTTTAAAAAAATAAATGCTACCATTAAGAGTCACTTAAAATTGTATTTGACTTTAACACCATGCAATGACATGGCTTTTTTTTACATTTATCAGCAAATCTGTCTCTATGTTTGTTTGCAAAATGTTAACGTATCAACTCTTACATGCTTCAAGGATATATGAATCTGATTATTTCACATGTGCATGAACCAAATGAAAGCAAAAAATGCATTTTGGCACTTGTAAAATATTCATCAAAACAGACAAGAAAAAGTTAGGTTAACATTTAGTGGAGAGAAAAGTTTTGTCAGCAGCAGCATTGAGGACAAATTTTAATGTGTGTATTCATTTGTTAGTATCTGCTGTTCTGCCAAATTATATCAAATTTATCTAAAGAGTTCTGGCTTTCAGTGCAATGTAAACCATTTTTCATGCTTTAAAAGACAGAACTTCTTTGGTGACAGGAAAAATGTAAAACCAGCCACTGCTTTCTCCAACAGTGATGAGCTGTAACTTGATCTTTAGTTAGGAAATCATGTCAGATTATTATCATAATTATGACCCTCATATCAAACATTTGGCTCAAGTGATTTGGCACAGGTATCCACACTATGTGAAATCTGATTGAAAAGACATGAAAACAATGCATTTATTTATAAATGTTAAGAGTCATGTTGCATCTGCAGGCCAAAGTAAATCCTGCAGGCCGGTAAGACTCTGCAGCGCTGTAAGATAGCTCAGGTTAGAGAGCATTAGTGTTATCACAGAGGGACCGGGCTGGCCATCCTGCACTCACCGGAGCCACATTAAGCTCTGTACTTGACTAACTGCTGAGCATTCAACAACATTATAAGGGAACATGGAGCCCTACAGGCACAAACCAGAAAATTTCCCCTGCTAGCAGCCATTAGCAAAGTCGATTACAAGTTTGTTTGGATAATGAGTGTTGAGAGAAAGCAAAGGTGGCATTATGACAGTAGTTTTACTGAAGAATGTTTTTGTATCCTCTGGGAGTCATGCTGATAGCTAGTGCACAGTGAAGACTGCCTTCAGGCTGTGCAGGGACATTAAATTTGTGGTTTCAAAAGAGGGCTCTAATCCTTGTTTGTCCTGCTCATGGATACAAAACATGTTATTAGATGTTTGTGTTTGGTATGGAGATCTTATATCAAATGCAAATTTGAACTAATTGGTGACTTCTCTTGGAGTAATGTTCAACTTGCAGGAACAACTTAAATGATCAATCTCAGTAAATGATTTAAGTTTGACAGCATACAGGATGAGCTTATTTCATGTTCTTGAGCAAATTGATCAGGTGATTTACAGATATGAAGGGCTAAATCTTGCAAGGTAACAATTTCCTTCAAACTGTCACAGCTCAATTTGCTTTCATTACTTCTTCTGCTGCACTCATGTAATCTTTTCTTTTAACTCCTTTAAGGTTACAGTTCCTACAAAAGCATTTCGGGGGGTAGTGTCACAAATTAGCATTTACTATGTACTGAAAAACTTGCATAAGGTGGCTGTTCTCAGTTTGTCTATGTTTACTGTATAGGTTCATCAGAAGTAAACCATTAATAAAAACACTACATATGCACCCTTGGTGTCATATGTGAGCCTTAAAATGGAATCTGTGAATGCTTTTTTATGAAGATATATTAGCACTGAATATTTTAGAGTTTATCATGACAGGCAAACTACAACTTCTCCAACATTTATATCTTGGTTTCTCTGCTCAAAAAAGCTTAACACTGAACTTGGCAGCAAACACATTTGCCTTAATTTAAACCTACAGAGTTCTGAGCTCTTATTTAGCTTCATGTCTCACTTAACAGTGTCCAGCTAAGCCCACAAGATGGCACTCTTGTTATGTTTAGTTTTACGGTTCCTCCTGAGGAACGGCAACTCTTCTGCAAATCTAATGCAGGTAAGTACAGGATGCTGTAATCACAGACGACCACATGAACAGTGCAGTGTTGACAGATTGAGGCAACAGTTATTTTAAAAAGGGATAGTTTGGGGTTTAATGGTTAAAGTAATCAATAAAAAGGTGCTTCATCTCAGCATCAGCGGAAAAACATGGATGTCACTGCTTTCCCTATTTTTATGCAAAACAATAATTTATATTTTTAATTTTCTAAAAAATAGATTTTATTTTAAATAGAACAACTATATGGATCTCTGTGAATTTTCCAGTGAAAACACTAGTTTTAATAAAACACTTTCTGCTCCTAATGTGAGGGTTGAAGGATCAACAAAGTCCTCAGCAAGTGGATCTGCACTAAACCAGTTAGCTAATCGGATTGACGTATCACTGCTGTGCTGTGATTCATTTAGACCAAAGGCTACGTATATTTTAAGCACCAACGTCCTTCTGCTAAAATTGAAAAGTCATTCTTAATTTTAAGATGCAGCAGAGAAATGAATGCATGCTTTACCATTAGGCACACATGTTGCATATAATTGTGAGATCCTGTGGGGAAAAAAAAATTGAATGTTTTGCGGGATAATGTAATTATTCAAAAAAAACTTGACCATCAAAACCTTAACTGATGTAGTGTATTAGTCTTTGTACCACTCATGTTGTGCATAAGCAAGTGATATTAAATTCTTTATTTATGCTCAAGTGTGATCAAAGTTCAAAAAGTGTCTTTTGCATTTGCTCTTCTGGACTCTAAATCTGTTTTTTTCTTGTCATGTGCAAACATGATTGTTTTTGTTCTTTTTGAGCCTGAAAGCTTCCTGCAGACTGATCCCTCTCTTATCTTCCCCTTCCAGCTTTTACTTGACTCTCTCTAATTCCCTCTCCCTTAGCTGTGCACAAGCTTCAGCAGTTGTCCATCTTTCTAATAAACTAATGTAAGCTTTTATCTTGAAACAAATCACCTTCACGGTCCGTAAATAATCCTCTGATCATACACTGAATCTTTAGATCTTACTCTGCAGACAGCAGGTGCAGTGACAGGCTGATCACATTGAAGATTAGAGCAAATGGCAGAAATAAACTCCATTTTATTTTTCATAATAAAGGTTTTGTAACAATAAAAAGTTAGAGATGTGTGGTAGAGCTGTTATCCTGAAAACTGGTGTGTTAACTTCTTTCCTTTCAATTCTGAACTCCTCTTTACCTTTTTTTCAGTGACACCTGTGAGCTGTTGGCAGACTACCAGACATCAGTAGACTTGATCCTGCTCAAAGACTTTAGTCCAAACAACCATCAAATTTAAAGTTAGAGTCTGTAAAGTATTGCAAGTCTTACTGTTAAAACCCATCTGTCAAGCACACTTTGCATCAACCTCAAGCTTGATCCAAAAAAAAGTCAAACCTGGTGCAAGAAAAACAATTCAAGAATCCACTTACCAAGCAATAATAGCTTGACTGTTTTAGAGTCCTTATCGGCATCTTCTTGGAGTTGCTTTTCCAACTCCTTCGACTTTTTGTCCTCGGCGCTAGCTCCCGCACCCATGCTTTCTTCCTCCGCAAACTCAAGGTCCTCAAGGATGGAAATTTTGACGGTTCTCTGTAAGAGTAGCTGCAGAGAACTGGGTGCAACACTAATCGTGCTGAAAGGCGATTTCCTAGCGGAAGGGGATTGGGAGGGAGGTGCTTGAGCTTTGCTGGCTTGGTTGGCCTCTTTTCGATTAGATGATCAGATGGGACCCTCTCAAGGATCAAATCAATTCAGCAGCTCTGTTCAGCAGTGAGCCACTCTTTAATTCCCTCTGCTTAAACCCCTGACTTACAGGGTGCCTCTTCCTGATTGGCTGGTCAATCCAATTAGCCTAATAAGGGCAATAGTGAATGATGTAAAGAAAAGGAGAAAATAAACACAATCACACTGGAGCTTGGTGAGTCAATGATATCATCAAGGGGGCTGGGCAGTGTTGCCTGCACACATATAAAAAAAGAAGTTAAATCATTATTTAGAGTCTACAATATTTTGACAAAGACAAGAAAAGAGGAAGAGAATACACTTCGAGTTTAATTTTCAACTACTGGACTATCCTTAATCTGGTTATAATGATCTTTTAAACAGACTCGTCTGAAAGACAGCCGACTGGGATCAAAATGTGTAGTAGCATTTGAATTAAAGTGTTTTTTAAAATCAGAGAGCAGGCATCGCTCTTTTTATCCTGAACACTCACAGACTCTTGACTTCAGTGTCAGTCACATGGACAGAGCAGGGAGGCAGGCATTAAGTTCTCATAAACTTCTTATAGTTAAGACGGTTAAATCCCAGGTGGTGTGGTGCCTGCTAAATAAAGCAACTGTCACTGCACTGTGCTGTTTGGTGGGCTCACAGCGATAACATGACCTAAATGTGTTTCCTTGGTTACATCATCTACAGAAGTGTGAGGAGGGGGATCCAACATACAAGAGGAAAATAATAAATACATGAATATTAATCCTTTTCTACTAGGTGTACAAAGAAAAGGTGGCTTGGTGTTCTGTGTGTTGTCAGTGTGTTGTTGCAGTGTTGGAGCAGATGATCTTTACACAGGTCAGCCTGCAGAGTTGAAGGGTGGAGGTCAGTGGGCCTTGTCTTCACCACTACTTGGTTCCCGCCCTAACGTGTTAGAGGACTTAATGGTGAGATACTGTATCTGAGGTTACTAATTCAGGCAGAAGACTGAGTGCCTCAGTTTAATTTGGCTGGCAAAGTGCGTC
This sequence comes from Cetoscarus ocellatus, assembly GCA_037902135.1. NCBI lineage: Eukaryota > Metazoa > Chordata > Actinopteri > Labriformes > Labridae > Cetoscarus > Cetoscarus ocellatus. The sequence goes on along the minus strand of JBAMNC010000461.1, from coordinate 28,303 downwards.
AGAACACTGCGTGTTTGGTTTACTACAGTAACACTGCTGTCCCAAAAAGGATGCAGTCGGATTTGTTATTTCTGCATTTAGAGTTTCTGTTTTCAAACAGCCAATTTTTACTTTCCAGTAGACTTTACTTACTTTTAACATTGCATTCACAAGGTCTAATAAAAACAGTCATTGTTTTTGGTGAGACGATAAACCTTAATAAATATTATGCAGCGACATTAGGTTGGCTTTGACATAAGGTTGAGCAGGATGCTTAAACAAAGAGCATTTATTTTTCTACCAAAATGATTAAAATAGAGAAAATTGGCAAAGCTTGAGTCCATTATAAAATGAAAAACATTCATTGGTGTTACCTCACATGGGTGGAGAGATTGAGCATCAAACAGTAAGTTACTCTAAAGTAATGAGGTGAGGAAAATGACATTATCTTTTATTGTTTAGCTATTGCAAACTTATGAAACTGCTTTAGCCTGGAAAACGTAGACATAATATACAGCTCCAACAAAACAAAGCAGATAAAATGTTTCTCTTATCTTTTAATATAATTAGACAGCATAATTTTGGTTGACTGAAATAGTGCAAAAAGACTATTATCCTGAAGGAATTATTAATCTTGAGAGTTAACCAAAATGTATCCTATGTCAACTCAAAACAAGTTATTTCTAGTCTCGTAATAAGCATAGACCTTGAGTAAACCACAAAAATGCTCATGGAAAACCTGGATGATGCTCAGTTTTGATATTTTGTCCTCTGCAAGCTAGCCAGCAAAAAAAGCTATGTAAACACAATTTTCGCATTTTAAGCTACTGAAGTTCCCTGACCTTAATTCATTAAATGTGTTTTATGAAGTTTTGCTTTCAAACAATGTTCAACTCACAGCAAATATATGAAAACATTACCTGCTTATGGTTGCAGTTTCCGTATTGATAAAATGCGCTCAGATGACGTCATTTCAACCGGAAACTTGCATCAGGAGCTTTCTCTACAAAAAAAACTTTTTTATATATTTACGTTTGTTTATTTTCTGTTGTTGTTGTTGTTGTTTTATAATTACTAAAAAATAAGGTCTGTCTTAAAACAAGGGTTACTGAAACAAGCGATGCTCGTCATGAGTTCCCATCCTAATTCTGTAGCTTGAGGTAATAGAGTAAAGACACAAAAAGTTAACATAAGGCTAAGGTGGACATGCTGACATGGCGGACTGACATCAATGCTGCCACTAGACCAGTGCTTCTAATGGTTTGTCAGCCTGGCAGGGCACACTGGTGCGCCTGGAGGCAGGCCCAAGTGTGCTTTGAGAATTGGAATAAGCATGTGTTTTTACTACAACTATCATCTGATGAATAGCCTGTTTCTAATTTACTCCCTCTGTGTCATATCCTTTAATTTCTGTTAACAAAGCTGTATCAAATCTTCAGGGTTTTTGCAGTCAGCAGAATTAGCACACTGGCATACAGATTGAAACAGACCCTGTTGTGCAGCTTTTTGAAATCTCAAAATGGATAATGTTAAAGCTTTTCAATACTGCGATTGAGTCTCATTAGTATGTGACATATCATCACTTTATGATACCAATGGTGCACTCATGGTCATTACTTCTTGACTATTAAACATTTAAACATGCTCCAAGCAATCAGATCCTTCCTGAAACTATACCAAAATGCCTTACCCTTTGACTGTCAGCTTGAGAAAAAACTGTGATAAAGGTGCAAGTCCTGTTAGATAAAATATGAGTCCAATGTTGAAATTGGCACAGTTAATTGCCCCAAAAAATGTTATTAGATGAATTTAAATTAATAGTCATTGTATTATGTTTTCCTTTTTTTAGTACAAAGTATTCAATGTTGTAACATTGAATACTTTCTCAGTAATACTGCTGTTTGTCTAATTTAATGGGGTATTAGTAGATTTAAATAAACACCTATAGGCTGATGAGACATTGTAACACATATTTTAGAGGCTCTTTTTGCATGGATAAATTTGGTGTGCTCTGAGGTTTTGGCATGCTTTTAAGCCTTGGGGGGGAAAAGTAATCTGAAAACTGCACTAGATTTCCAACTTTTATTTAACACTCTTACCTCCATTGGAGATGATCAATCAATTAATCAATCTTTATTTGTTCAAACCAGTTCATAACAAGTGTTATTTCAAAACAGTTTACAATAGTGCAGTTTAAAGCCACACTCTTGGACGCCCAGATCATAAATCTGTCCTCATCACATTTGTCTTTGCTGAATGTGGATTGTCCTGAAAAAAGGTTGTCATTAAAGCCTGGCCTGATTCAGTCATGGCATACTAAATTAATGATTGGTGTGCTAATAAAGAATGAAACATGTTGAAATGCATTCACGAGTTGCAAGAATATTCTTTTACACCTTTACATAGTTTTGAAGAAAATTCAAAAGTACAGTCGGTTTCAGTGGAGAGTGTCTCCTATCCATCTGGTGCCCTATCTCCTGCTTTCTCCATTTTGTAACCTCTGGCAGCAGGCCAGGGCTCTCTCGTGACAAGTTCATACTGATTTACAACACAAGTTCACACACCAGCCTTACATGAAAAGAAAGCCAGTTAGCCTGTCTCTGTACCGTTTGATACAGGGGCTGATGCTGAGAGGTAGAGTAGCAATATGATAAACAGAAGAGATGCCTTTTGTCTGTTGACAGTCTGGAAAAAATAAATAACTGAAGTACTCCAGTAGTAATGTAGAGCCTTGTTAGCATTACTTCAGTACAGGGAAGCAATGCTTACTCAAATCAACTAAATATTCAAAGTACTTGAAATATTCTAAACACATATTTTCACAATGCATGAGTGCAGTCAAGAATGTACCAAAGGTAGCAAGTGAGTTTCTTAAACACTAGTATTTGCAGCCCCAGAATAAAAAACAACTGAAAGTAGCAGATGACATAGAAAAATGTCAGGCAGGCTTTACATAGTTAAACACGTTGACAGTTTTAACAGCTATTTCAGGAAGTCAGAGGCCTTTGAGCTCTACTGCATAGTGGAGCATATTCTTATTCCTCAAGCCTACTTTACCACTTTCTCACTTCTCTGCAACCCTGTAAGCACCTAACATTTACTAAAATAAAGAAAGAACCTCTGTGACAACCTCTCTATTCATTCTTATTTTTAACTGATTTAATAAACTGTGTCATGACCGACTGTATGTCATCTCTTAGTGTGATGTTTGTGTCCAGTACATAATAAAATCAATTAAAACAATAGAGATCATTATTCATTTCTATAACCTCAGACACAGACTTAAGATTTGGCCATGATGTTCAGGTGGAGAATCATCTTCTTCGTCTGCTGTATCTATCATCACCCCTGGACCTAAGAGCCTGACCGGAAATGTGGGCATCTTATCCTCTGCACTACCATCTCCATGGTAGTGCAGAGGATATGGCGACACCACATAGACAAACTACACAACACAGTTTGCTGGCTTTCAGACCAGATATTACAAAAAAAGAAAAGAAACTAATTTGATTTACAGTGCTGAGTAATGAGAACATGAACTCAAATGTAGTAAATTAAAGTATGTTTTTTTCTATCAAATGTGTTGGAGTAAATGTGAAAAGTTTCCAAGAAAAATTAAGCTCAAATAAAGCAAAGATTGTCAAAATCGCACTTGAAATACAGTACCTAAGTAAATCTATTTTGCTACTGGCCCTGATTATCGTACTGTTCAATCAGCTGAGATTTAAAAAAAAAACTTGACACATGTGCTTGACCCAGCAAAACTTTTAGACACAAGATGACATATTCAACATTCTGTAGTACAAGAGACTTAACTTGCTATAACTATGGAACATAATACAATAAAAAAAACAATATAAAAACAGAAGCACTCCACCAAATGGCTAATTGATTTGTTCATGGTGAACCTCAATGCTTGTTATTCAGATAAAAAACAAAGACATTTAATTCCAAAATGTCAGTACATTACTATGAAGTATTTGTTTTTGTTCCATCATATTAATGCTCAAAAAAATGCCAGTAAGGATTTAAGTGGTTATCAGAAAGGTAAAACACCAATGCCGAGATCATAGGTTATAAAAACTGTTTTCATGGCATTGTGTACAATGCTTACGTAGTTAAGAAAGTGTTTATATATTCAAAAAAAAACCCACATTTTACATGAATTCTTTTAACCCTTTTAAATATTTCTATGTATTTTACAGTGAACTTTCTGCACAACTGTTTGATAATAATGGTAAATATTTTCACAGTCACTCTCTTGTTGTGGGAGTTGAAGGCCTAAGATTTATTTATTAATTTATATGTTTATTAAATACTCTAGAAATGGGATGATGGATGGAGTTGCAGTTGAGAAGTGCATGAGACACTCATTATATGTAACCCACACTGACAGATCAGAGGAAAACACACCCTGTTCACGGGGTGTGAGGACATAAATCCACTTGTTTATCAGTTCCCCAACATACACATTTTTTTTCCCCATAGTGTCACACTGAAACCTTAAGAGAGATCCAGAGCCCTCAATCTGCTGGATTATGTAATGTGGAGTTAATGAAGCTCTAGCCTAAATTAGGCTGCTAACATTTCTGGTACATAAACTGAACATTTAGATTTGAGCCAAACCTTATATACTCATTCTTACTTTAAGCGTCTTTTGTTTTTACTCAGAGTGAGCTAAGCTATGTATAAACTCCTTTTAGATTTATTTAAACATTGTATTTATATGTAAGGATAAATTCCAACGTGTTGAGGCAGATGGCCAATGTTGAGTGTGGTTGTGCTGGAGTTTTCTGCTTGATTATAAAAGGCTTCGCTGCTCAGACCGTGGTGAAGTGCTTACTCATCAGCGGATTCATTTTGGCTCTTGAAAAAACAAACAGCAGAGTATTGTCTGCCTGCTTTACTTGTATGGAGTCATCACATCACTTTGGAAATAGATTGACTGAGTAGCTGACCTGGTTGTTTGTACGGGTAACTGCATTAGATGGAAATCAGTTTTAAGTCCTGACATGACTCTTTTAAGTCATTTACAAATGGTAAATAGGACACTGGCCCAGCCATCTCTATGGGTGGCCCAGTAAGAGCCCTGAAAATACCTTCTTACTAAGATTTGCTTGCTAGGTCTGGCTTTTAACAGCTTCTGGAGCAGAGGGAAAATGTTTGCTGTGATACACAGCAACACTAGTGTCATAAAAGTTAAATTTAATGGGCCTGCCCACAGCATTAAGATTACAATAAAAAAGGGTTATGTCATTTTTTAGAAGAGAGAGGTTTACACTTTGACACCAGCAAATATAATTTTTTATTATAATTATTATTATTTATTTATGTATTTGTTCATTTACTTTTGTAAATTACAGTAGGTATGAGGTTTTAGATAAAGATTGTCATTATGTAAATTAAGGGTGGAGTATCTTGTTGGGCTCAGAGCTTTCCCCTCTTTTGAGCCTTGGTTGAGTTGGTGGGGCCCACAATGAGATCACTTGAAGGGAGGTACAATTCCTGGTAATATAACCAACACATGCATGTTGTTTTAGGAAATATCTTTTCATCACAACACTTATAAGTTTCATTGATTCTTGAATGTCTGTGATGTTTTCAGTGAACAGTTTATAAATGTAGAATTACACAGCTGTGCATTTACAGCAGTTGTCTCTGCTATTACCTGTTACTTGCATATCCAACTCAATTTAATAAAAATGGTTTATCAAGTAGAATGAAATAAAGAAAGATGACTTCTTAATTTGACTTCATAACCTGCAATTATTGGATTACCAAGAAATGCTTCCGTAAACTATACATGCATGTTCCCATGTGTCTCTAACTTTCTTTGTTGGTCAGTTGTAGGAGAAGCCGGTTTCACAGAGCTCTGTCTGTCCTTCTGCCAGACAGTCCGATGGCAGTTTACTGACGTCAGGGTCAAATAGGCTCAGCGGGAAGCTAAAGGATTGACAGACTGGGACCTCTGGAGAAGAAAGTGTGACGTGTGGATGAAGGTGAAAAGCAAATTATTTAGAGAAGAGAGAATCATTTTGAAAATATGTGTAGGAATAAGTTAACTCACAAACCCTTGACTGGAGTGATACAGAGGAGCTCTGACAAAAAAGGGCTGGAGTAAAGTTTGTGAGGACACTTTCACAAAGGATTGATTATAGTTTATTTATTCTTTCACTGTTAAAGGTAACAAAATTAAAAGATGGTACATTTCTCTGAATACATTAAATTGAGCCTTTAATACTGAGCAGAGTGGCAGTCAATAACTCTTCTTTTCAGAACCACTGAAGGACCTTAACAGAGGATGTATGTCCAGAGTTACAATTTTAAGTACTTCAAAATTGCAAACAAACTGTTTTTACCCCAACTACTTGCATGACAGGGGTATTTATATTTAGGCAGTTTACATACAGAAAAGAAAGTATTTTTCAACAATTTGAAGTCTTAACAAAAACACAATGCTCATAGGGGAGAAGGGAGAAGAGCCCCCTTTAAATCTTGAACTACAACTGCCCTTAACTTGTCATAGACAGTACTTATGATTAAACACTCTGTTTTGGTTCTGTTACAACAGGCAGCCTGGAGCTTTCCCTGTTTTTCAGTGTAGCATGAAAGACTTTTTTTCTCAGGTGTGTGCTTGTGTTTTTTTAGTACTTTTCACTGGTGGCCACCAAGAAGTCCATGGCCTCATCGAGACACTCCTGTCAGAAACATCTGGCTCTACCGCTGCTTACAGGCAGCATATCAAACCAGATTTTTAAAATTGGACAGAAAACCAGTCTCAGTTGTGTTTTCCAGCAGTCATGTTGGATAACATGTAAATAGTAAAACTGATGTATGTTACAACATTGTACTTTCTGTTAGTTGTGGGACTTTTCTAAACTTTAGTAAAATTAGTTCTTATATGTGATCTGAGATGAATTATTATTGTTGTCATTATTTTTATAAAAACTGAACAGATAATTGTTTAGAGCTATCTTGGGGTGTTTTTGTAAATTTAAAAAGACTTTCATCTGAAAAAAAGATGTTCAGTAAAATATGTCAAAGGGAAGACTAAACACTTAAAGACATCTACATACCATAATTTTAGGAGCTGAGTGACCCTTGAATTTCAGTCTAAAAGTTCCTCTTTAATATATTACATATATTTTAAAGATAATTGGTTTTACCTTTAGTTCAGCCTCTAACGAGGCCAACAACCAATCACTGACTTGGATTTTGGAGCGGCAAATCAGATAATAAAGGGGTCTCATGCCACCCTTGGCAAGTCATCAAGACACACCCCTGCTAGAGACAGACATAAAAAAATACACTCACAAACACACAAGTACTAAAAGAGAAGCACCTGCACAGTCTGATGCAAAATTTACTCCCATTACAAAATTCGCTCACTGTAAATGTACCACGGGCTTCCACCCTCACAGCATGAAAAGAAGGACTTTCCCTTTCCTGCACCCACACACGGTGTCAAAGTTTAGCTTTGTCCTGTACGGAGCATTACACTCACGTCACTCTGCCTAAGCATGTAGTGCTAATTGCCCGGGGCAGGGTCCTTGAGGCCTAAATCCCTCAACGCTTCCAAGGAGGCTAATCGCAGTAGCGCATCTAGTGATGGCGGCCAATCCCATTAGGGCGTTGGATGGCGTAGCCCCGCTTTGTGCTCAGTCCCTGCCTCCCTGATCTGTTGACGAGATTACCCACAGAGCCTCAGATCAACCCAAGAGGCAGGGGCTTAACATGTCGTCTTTTTGGGGCGGTGGGTGCAATTATGGAGAGTAGGGGGTATGAATATCAAGGACTTTTGTATTAACAAATCACTGCTTTAGACTGAAGTTTAAAAAGGGATACAAAGAAAATGAACTCTCATTTTATTACTTGTACAAGTGGTTCAAGTTTCAGGATCAGTAAAATATGTCTGACTGAAACTTTAGCATTTATTCATCTGGCACAGTGAGCCTCCATATTTTAGATTCAGAATCATCACACATTTGTCATAAATAACCTGCATTAAAACTAACTGTCCATTAATGAGAATGACATACAAATAAACAATCCAAACAGGCAGGTAAAACAGCAAACAGAAAATCAAAGATCTCTGTTCAATCACTTCTTTCCCTCCGAAAGCCCCTGCTGAAATCCAAACTGTATCCTCACAAAACAGTAATGTGTGTTTGACGGATAAATCCTCTTTACTTCCCTGAGTGTTATGTGTGCCGATGTTACTCTCTAAATCCTCCAGGCTCCATTACAGGAGGTTCCCACCCCTTGATGAGCTCATGTGTTGTAGTCTACCAGCTTTTACAAGTCTGAAAAATTAAAACGTCAACTCCTGCTCCAGGGATCATGGAGTATTTAGACGCAGAGTGCTGGGATTCACCCCTTTCACTGAAATTTGTCTGACCACTTAAACCACGACAAAAGTTTTGGAAATTACCTCAAAATAAAAAAAACCCTAAAAAAATGCAAATCACACTTTATATTATGCATAACTCCACTAGCATCAGGTAAACACAAGTCATATGTAACAAACTATCTGTAAGGAATTTATTAATTGTTTCAACTTAGTTTAAGTGCTTTGTTGAAATCTAGTAGCGAAGTCAAAATCTGTTTTAATTTTCTTTGTAAGTCCTTTTTACTACAGTCTCAAATGCTTTATTACTGCACTGGTAACTTATTATTCCAGACTTAGGTGTAGGATTAAAGTATTAAACATCAATAAAGCATGTACAGTCGTCTTTATTAATAGTCTTGAAATATTCTTTCATGTTTTATTATGATTAGTTATTTGCTGAGGCTTTGCTCATTCTTTAGTCATGCTGGTGAAGGTTTAGTAGAGTCCATGTGTTAGCATGAATTCATGGATGATGCACTATCTGTAATGCACACATATTTAACCTTGAGTCACACATTAATTAAGGCGTTAACTGAGGTGTTTCAATCATCTCATGACATATTGAGGCTGTCCATGAGGTCATGAAAAACTAACACTGAGTAGTCTTGGCCATCACAATAAGCTGATTGATATAAAATATAATAATAAGCATAAATGTTGTACAATCAAAGAAGCCATGCAATTGTTCCAGGAAGAAAGTTTTTCTGGAGGACTAAATTAGTGAATATAAATGGCAGAAAAGCCTGGCTGTTACTGAACAGATACTGTACTTCAAACAAAGCTAAAGAGGTTTACTTTAAAGTCTACATAAAATACCTTATATCCAGTCAGCTGTCTGGTTGCCAGATTAACAGTTATTGACACCTCTTATACCTTTTTAAAAGATGGAGATAGAAACAACTTCCCACATTTTTTATGAATGAGAATTTTCCAAGAGCCTTTGGTGGTATTTTGAATCTTTACTTTTTTAATTTAATTTAATTTTTTATTTAATTTTTTACCCAATGTAAGCTTTATGCCATAACTGCCCTAAATAAACAGCATTAATAATTACTAATCTATTTCTTATGTTTGTATAATGGTAATAATGGTATAATTATATTTTAATGCTGAAAAATAATTGATATACATGAATTTTTAAATGTACTTTTTGGACTTTTTTTTATTTCTGCATTCTCAGAGAAGCTCAGTGAGCCGGGTCAAATTTGGATATAAAAAGACTAATTCAGGTTAAAATTCCTCATTCCTACACAAAATGTGAGTTCCAATAAACTATTTATGTTTTCTAGTTTCATAAAAGTTGTATGAAATAATTTGTTACGCACTGTAAATATATGTTCTGCATACATTGTATATATTGATAGATTAATGTATGCAGCATTGCAACATTACCACTGCAGATAAATGCAACATAACTGCAGATATCAGAAAAATTATGACCCCTTAAATTGTGAATGAGTTTTGATCTCATATTTGATTAATTCTTGTTTTTTATTGTTACAATAAAAAAATGTTTACTTATCTTTTTTGCAATTTGTTATTAATGTGGAAAATATTGGCATTTAGCGACAGCCTTCTTACATGCAAAAATATTACTTGAACAACTGTGAAAAGGAAAAAAGGGAAAATGTTAGGTTAGATATGCAGGGAATTTGATGGCAGGAGTTATTATGTGTTTACTCGCAAGACACACAAAAAAACTTTCAAACTTGAGATCATTGACGTCAAAGCCGCTGAGTCACTCAAAATCTGTGGGCCTTGAGGCATATTGCTTAAATGTAAAAGCACCCAGATATTTTGTGGATTTTAAAGTGGAGGTTTGCTGCTTTATTTTTTCCTTTAAAAAACATAAAAACACACTCCAGGCTCTTTCCACAACCAAAACTGCCTGAGTCAAATAAATCCACCTCCAGTTTGCAGGGTGTGCCTTGCATCATAAACAGCACACGTTGGGAAATGCAGTCCCAGGGTTTATGGATGAAAACAACAGTCTATCAAATGTTAATGTATAAAAGTGTCTTTGCTACAGGGTGAACGCTGTGTGACAACAAGGTCAGCATTTTCCTGCAGCTGAACAGGGATTACTCACAGACAGATTACCACAAGAGGAAACAAGTGAAAAGAAGACAGGCTGCATAAGAGTGGACTTAAGGTGATTTTATTAATGGATAAACAGTATCAGACTCGTAATCCCTGTTCATCTGAACACTCCTCTGGTACTGTGTGATATAAAACCACCATGACTGCCACAAACTGACTTTATCTTACCCACACATCCATCTCCACCTGCACTGAAGATGTCCTCAGGAGACATTATCACCTTACAAATCACCTGCATATTATGAGCTTATCCTGCAGAGCTTGACAAACTTTGGATTCATTAACACCTTTTTATGTCTAAACATTTCTGCTGTTCCCTTCTGTCTGAGGAGACTCCCACACAGTTGTTTTTGCCTCTACAGTAACTGAATTCAGTGGGCTAATTTTCTGGAACAAAGATCACCTACATATCTCCGGGAAAGATAACCTCGCTCATGAGATGATTTTAAGATTTGGTGACAGACTTCATTGTTTTGTCTTTTACTGGTCATGATACCAGGCCTCCATAGAATTATTTCTGGGATTTGCTTAAATTAAACAATAACAATAAAACATGACTAATCACCACAGTCTTCAAAAACAAGAATAATACTTTTCAATCCAATGTGTTTTGAACAAAAACCATAAATGAAAAGAAACATTGATTTGTCTGCATTTATTTGGTGAAAAAAAAAGAAGATTATGAGTCTCATCCCTCATCTTATTATTGGCCAGACCAAGGATGGACCAATAACAATTCAGGGGTCACATACAGACCCCCCTCCCCCCTTAATCAATAAGGCCCCCCAGTAAATTTAAGTAACTTGACTGTAATATGATGAAAACTTTTTGTGTTGTTCTGTCCAGGAATTCAGTAGGAAGCACTTGGCTGTAATTGTTCTTTGTTTTTTTTTTTAATGCACTCTTATAAGCACTTTTAAAAGAATAAAATAAAATATGCTTCATAAACTTCTTTGTTCTTTGTTCATAGTTGTGAAAAGTTTGCTTGAAAAACACGTATTCTTTGGTATGCTGAATTAGTAAATAATTGTTATTTATTTGCATTCCATACTCACCAAGTTTGTTAAATTTTAAGTAGGTAAGGTAATTCAATTCAGAGCATTTTACAGTGCAAAGACTTTGCCCTATGTCAGTGTTAATGATAAAAAGGGGCCATCTTGGATATCAAAAGTTGCCATAAGGATGTCCCTCCTTTTGTCACAGTGTGTTGTGGCACACCTTAAATCATCATCCAGCAATAAAAAAGAGAGGCTATTCTAACATTTTAAGTTTGAATATTATGTGTAAAAAAGACTTTTGTTATTTGGAGAGCAGGAAGCTGACAGTTTTACAACAAAACTAGAAGTGCTGCGAGGGCACAAACCTCTGCCAAAGCATTTCCAACATTGTTTGGCAAATTGTTGACAGAAATCTTGAAAACAGCAACTGTTAACAGATCTTCGATCCTTGGATTCTGATCACCTCCAAAATAATCACTGCTCCCCTGTGCCATGACCAACATACCCTGAAAATATCATCCAAATCTGTTGGGCATTTATTGAGTTATTGGCAAAAAATGTGGAAAGCCGCACTGTCTTACAATGTTAAATTCCAAATTCCTGAATCCACATACAGATTCGGATCAGCACCAGAACCCAATCAACAGGTTCTTGGGTTATTTCTGACCCATCCTCATCTAGTTCCATTTACAAGTTACTGAGTTGTCCTGCTAACAAAACAAACTAACGTGTCAATACTTTTACAGGATGTTAAAACTTTGCTTGTTTTTTTTTCTCCTCTTGTTATATTTAGATTAAATAATGAGGTTTCAAAAAAAAAAAACTGTAGCACGGCAACTTATCATCTTTCCAAATGTAAAAGAGGTCACTCAATGAACACTGTTTATATGTATTTGTGTGTATGTTTCTCTTAAAGTCAATGCTGAAAGGAATGAGCTCTGGCTGAAAGGTGTACAGGCTGCAGTGACCCACAAGAGGGCGCTGGCTCCCCAGCAAACAAGTCCGCTGCGGTTCAGCGCTCTTTGTTGAAGTCTGTTATACCAACTAATTCAAATCTCATTAATGCAAAATGGGAAGATGAAATGGGCTTGCAGATCTCAGACTCATTGTGGGAAAAGAGCTTGAAATATGTGCAGAAATGCTCTAATAATGCCCGGCACTGTTTAATTCAATTCAAGATTTTGCACCATCTTCATTACTCCAAGGAGAGATTACACAAAATCTATCCTGAGCTCTCCCACATGTGACAGATGCCTTATAACAAACGATACTCTTCTCCATAGCTTTGCTTTATGTCCCAAAGTTCAGAACTATCGGAGAAGTATTTTTAAAATCCAATAGGTTCCTGATCCGCAAATTATCATTTTGGGAGTATTTGACAACACAATACTAAATAAAACTCAATGTTTTATTTCCTACAGCATTATCATTGCCAAAAAGTTGCTTCTTACACACTGGAAAAAGAAAGAACCCCCGCATATAAAGATGTGGCTAGGTGAACTCACAAATACTCTTCATCTTGAGCGAATAAGGTACACACTTCAAGATAATCTTGCATATTTCAAAAAATTTGGTTTCCTCTCTTACAATACCTGACTCCGAGATCTTCCTAACTTTATAACTTTAATTTAGTACTATGAAGTGACTAGTGAGACGGTTGGATGGATAGGTGGGGGGTCTTCTTTTTCCCCGATGTTTCTTATTCTGCCATAATTGATTTCATTACTCATTATCCCTTGATATTAATCCAGGCATTCATTTTATGTGTGTATGTGTGTATATGCGCTTTCAGTTGTGTATGTATGTACACACACCCACACACACACGCACACACACATTCCTGTACAGGCATCAAAGTGAGGACCGAGACAATTCACATTGGGACTGAGGACCACCTTTTCTGCTATACTTAGAGACAAATGGATCTTGTACTTCAACACTAGGTGGCCCCCTAACTCCAGTTTCCACCTCAGCTTTTTAAAAAATACAAAGAAAGAAAACCATGAGAAAAAGTTCTGTACTATTTTAGTGAGGACCTTTTCAATGGGGTGCTATTAGGTCCATTTCTAGTCAGACCATTTCTTTTTATAGGTTGTAATCATTCTTTTTTCCCTTTTTATGTTTTACTGTGGACTCATACTGTAATAATAAATAATTTTAGGTGTGATTTTGGAAATTGGAGAATTTTAGGTCAATAAATGAGCAGAATATGCATAATGTTTTGTCCCTTCAGACTATTGCATCGAAGTACAGTTGTACTTTTATTGTATAATTACAGTATGGCGTAATACTTGCCGCACAAGAAGTTCTATTTTTTACTCTGGTTGTTCTGTTTGTGTATTCTGGGTGTTTGTCACTGTGAATTTAGAGGTCATTGCAGCAGTTTGTCTTATTGAGTTTTTCTATATTTAAGTTTTTTTCTGAAAGTGTCTATGTGAATGGGTTCTACATTTACTTCTTATATATGAATCTTTACTATGTGTACTTTAATTAATGTGGTCACAGATATAAGTTAAAGTTGACTGATCAGTCAAAGTGACTGTGGATGAACTGGATGTATGTCAGACCAGCTGCTCTCAGTCACTTCCTGTTGCCCACAGATATTTTACAAGACAATTAAAAAACTTTCATTGTGGCTCTTCAGTGGAGTAATTGTCTGCATTGTCAAAGACAATGTATAGACATCTTTCGAAAGATTTATCAGAGGGAACAAACTAAATTACTGAGGATGTGGTCAGATTCTCAGTCAAACTTTGCATCAAATTCAGTTTAGTAAAATAATTCTGGATATTATAGTGTATTCCCAAACAGACTGAAATGCAAAGTTCCCACAATCTCATCTACACATAGCAAACCTTTGGGACACCTAAGGGCCCAGGACCCTGAAGAGGAGTATACAAGCTTAACTCAGTGCCTTCTGGTGACTGAACATAAATACATTTTCTCTTAGAAAGTATTTTAATGATTTTCCAGTAAGTGATGACGTCATCACTGCATGTGGAAACAGTACATACATGTACAACGTATCAGCATAGATGCACCAATACTTAACAAAGCTAAAACTGAGAAACAACAAATACTGCAGCTTCCCCAGCTTAGCAAAACATTCCATATAAATGGGAATCAAACTTTCTTGTTAACATTAAGTGCAAATGCTGTATAAAATAAAGCTGCTGAAACAGAGTTAAGAATACTGAAGCTGCTCACAGAACACATGAAACTGAAGTGAACAGATTAGCATAGATGCACCAATACTTAATAAAGCTCAAACTGAGAATCAACAAATACCGACACATCACAACAAACCCATAAAACTGAGGTGAATAGATCGGAAGGGATTCACCAGTTGCAATTTTCCAATTTACGATTTTTTTCACAAGTCTGAACTGCCAAGTCTGATTTTTAGCAAATTCCCATTTTCTTTCTCAAAGCTCTAATTGACTGCATTCTTAATCTTTCTTTGTTTCTCTATATTTAAATAAATTCTTATGCTCTTGATAGAGCACTGACTATTAAATTGACCTATTTTCCCCATAATGCATCAATTCACAGGGCATTCTCTCACTCAAGTTTGAAACTGAAGTACTCAGATACTGGCTAGAGCCCTTTTTGCACAGATACTTCCATTAAATCTTCCATTTTAAATTAGTTTTAGTATTTCACACTTTACTAAACATGTTGACAGCTGCTTCCCTCAGAGTCCTGTTTATGAAATATTTAAAGTGAATTTTTGTTCTCCCCGATAAGTACTAAAATCATGTAAACTGGTATCTAAGTCTCTTATTGTGAAAAGCAAAAACAAAACTGAGTGTCGGATCCACAGTAAAAAGATAACATCTCCAGCTCAGATGACGGAACTTCTGTGTTGTTATTTTCATGAATGATACATTGCCTGACATGTCTCTGGTCATCCCAGGTAATACCTAAAATTGTCCAATTGCAGTCACTGGCTGGTCAATCGGTGCATCCCTATAGGTCAGCTCTATTAATTGGAATGGTGCATCTCTAGTCTTCATCTCTACTATTTCAGTTTTCTTGTACCAGATCTGCGATTTAAAGTTACAATTTGGTTGTACACATAGGCTTTGACATTTTTCCATGACCTTCCACACAGGACTTTCTCGGCTTGTATAGCACGCAGGCAGTCCTCTTTGCCAGGAGCTCTCCGCTCTGTCACATATTTTCCCAGGTGCTTTTTCACTGCCTTCCTTTCTGTGGCCCTCCATGGTCTCCTTGCTGTAGCTCGGGGTGGCTCTACAAATGACAAAGAAGGCAATGTAGATTTTGCAATGTTCAAAAAATAGGCAACTATACAGATTTCTTGACTTGGCTCATGCACAGCTAGCAAACAGTCATGTTGAAAGGGTGTGGAGCAAAAAAAAGTCATGTGGCCTGATAATTTTTTTTCAGGCCAAGTCATCAATCTCAATCAGTAAACCTAAGGTATAACTGGCAGCACCAGTTTTCTTTGCTACTTTGTTAATTGCTGAATGATTGCACGAGTGACTTGTCAACTAGTAAAATAAATACACAGACAAACTTAACCCACAATGTGTTAGTATAGTTTCCAAAAGCATTTTGGGAGACTATGGTGGGTGGATGTTAGACCCTCTGAGGGGATCAGCGGGCATGACAGTTTTTTACTCATCCATCCACTGTGGTAAGGACATCCAAACTTTGTAGCAAGTCTCATCAGTGAAAAATAGTAATCCAATGTTGAAATCGGTGTTAAAATTGGCAGGATAAGAGCTCATTAACTCACTGAACTAGGTTACATAAGTTTGTGTGTATGAGAAAGACAGGCCGTTAATGCACAGCAGGGTGTGGGGGATGGAGGTGGGGGGCTAGACTTACTGGGTGTGAGAATGTTATGCTGAGGTGACAGCACAAATATTAACAATTAGAGCTATTTAGAGTAGAGACTACTTTTCTCCTCAGACCTACACTGATCTTAAGCAGTCCCTCTCCAGAATCCAACTAATTGAAATCCATCATGACAACAGAGAAGTTTGCCCAGTTTATAAGAATGTACCTTTTCCTTTCACCATCTGTTTTCTTGAACATTGAACTATGCAAAAAAGTTCTGCTAGTAGCATGCATCACCAAGGAATAATTAAGTCACTAAAAATGTACTGTGATGTTATTGTGACCTCTCAAGAAGCTGATTGGCTCCATTCTCTCTTTTACTACTGATGATATCTCCTATGGTCCTTTTCTTTGTCAATCACCTGATCCTTGAACGACTCCATAGTACACGCTAGGCATTGATTGATATTAAAATCTAATGCCAGAATGACTCTATCTAACATAACCGTGATACATGCATTTGCAAATAAGGGCTCAATAATTGCTGGTAGCCTAACTCCCTTTGTGTTTTTAGTTAGTAATCTGCAGTATTTCCACACATCAGATTTCACCCATTTTTGCAGGGTTACAATGTGGAACCTGAGCCTTCAGCCATGGTGACAGGCTTAGACAGTTCAAAATAAATTCTAAAAAATATTAATGCAATGAGATTTTTGATTAGTAATCATCAGTGATGCGGATTTAATGACTGAAGAGGGTGAAGACAAATATTAGAATATGTAGAACAGTCTGATAAATTGAGAGAAAAAACAAGTTTACTGTAATACAGCTTTTAAAAGCAGAAAAATAGTACACAATTTAATAGAATAGATAGTTGCTGATGGCTATGACCCTCCACTGGTCACATGGGGATGACTATCTGTGTTTCGCATGAAGGCCCCAGAAAAAAAGTTAACATTTTGTTTGCCTCAGATAATTAGTGTGATTTAAGTGAAAGTTAACTATTATGCAACAACTTAACTGTTTTGTTAGGGGCATAATAAGATTGCTGGTTTTAGAATAATGTTAATACATTAATTACATTGAAGGTAGCTCAGCACAGCTGAAAGCTTTGTCTGTTCTGAAAGCAAACATGGTTGTTGTAATTTAGCTTGAATTAAGAGCAAACCTGCACTATCAATGTGTTACTTACTTGCTTACTAGGAAGCATTGGTTCACTCAGTAAAAAAGCTTTTTTCATTTGATGGTGTTATCCGCTGATTAATCTGTCATCTGCTTTTTCCTGCTCTAAACTCTCATGATTATATTGACCATTGAACATCGCCTATCAGTCAGCCTCTAACGACAATATCCAGAATATCAGACAGTATTCAGTCTCATGCCATGAAATGATTTATATTGTATATATTTTCCAGCACTGATTTTAAACAGAGCTCTGCATTTATTGTATTAATAGCAGGTTTGTTTAGTTACTCAGTGGGAATGAGAGGCTGGCATAAAGCTCTTGTATAAATCCTAATGCAATTTCCAAACTTGTTCTCCCCGTTAAGGAAATTTATATTTTTTCCCCATAGTTGTGTATCTTCATTATCTTCATTATCTGCTTAACATTTACCTGGGGTGCCCTGTCACAACTTTTACATGTTTTGCTGGAGCTTCAGACTCACTGCTTACTTGTGTAGCCTCACAACGCTCCCTTGTAATAACTGTGTGGCCTCCACTTTGGGAACCACTGCCCTATTGTATTGATAAGCTGATACACTTTCCTGCTCTCCTCATGTTTACAACACTGTATTATACCCTGCTTGTTTGTTTTTTAGATGTAGGTCCCTTCTCCTCTTCCCTGACAAGATACTTTACCAAAGTAGCAAAGATGGGAGTTCAGATACAGATGGTGAGTTATTTGGCTTTAATTATGAAAGTTTATTGAACATTGCAAACTTAAACTATAGAAAACACCTGCTTTTTGCTTAAGGGACCACCTGATTGATTCAAATAGTCATTCCTATAATACTGCTGCAGTGTCAAAATTGAGGTATTTAGTTTTAAAAAAAGGTGATGTTTGATATAGTTGCAAGTCCTTGCATTTATGAAGAGCTTTTGGGGAGAAATATGCAACATACAGCGTGTATTATAGGGCCAAAAAATACATTGATACAATTTCAAGGCTGTGCCATCCACACCTAGCTTGAAAATGTATAGTATTTGTTGACTTGTGCATATATAAGGAGAGATTAAATGATGCAGGAATGCATACCTTGCCTGTTTTGAGCCAAAGTGCCCTTTCAGTTGACACTTGAAAGCACAGTCTGACACAGTATTTATCACAAATCCTGACTTTTAATGAAGTTAATCTTATAAAGAAACTAGAAAAGCACTCAAAGATTGCAGACCTCCGTCAAGGTGACCCGGATCAGTCCCAAAATTTAATCAGTTCTTTCATATCCCATTTCCAACAATTTCTGAAAATTTCATCCAAATCTGTTCAGAACTTTTCAAGTTATTTTGAAGACAAACAAACAAACAGACAAACAGACAGACAGACAGATAAACGCCGGCAAAAACCTTGGCGGAGGTAAAATTGACAGGCCTTACCCCAGGAAATATTTTTTTTTTATAAAGGAGCGCTAAATATTTTCTGTGATGCATTACTAATCTCAGCAGCTGTTGTGTTGAGTATCAGACATACATTTTTGAGTAAAGTTGTGAACTACTTGACAATCATCACTGATCCTTTTATACTGAGATCTACCAGTGAAAAGAACCAGCAAAGTCCTTTTGGTCAGAAGGAAAGAGTATAATACAACAGCCAGAAACTTACCATCCACATTGCAGGGGTCTAATCTTTTTCTGGGGGAGGACAGGTCCAGACATCCGTCTAAAAACAAGAGCAAGTGTGGGACAAAAAAAAACTGTTACTTGTACTCATTAAACTCATTCGAAGAGTATTTGGCCATTTATTTTGATTTTTTTTTTCAATGTAAATGGGGGTGGCCGTTATCTTTTACCATTTTAGGATACTGAGGAGAGTACTGATTTTTTTAAGTCAGACATGGTTCCAAGATTGAGCTCAATACATATAACATTAATGTCATAAATCCACACACAGCTGGTAAACTGTCATAGAAAGCACATAATGGTGGGTTTAAAGAAGAAATGACAGACCTTACCCCAGGAAATAGGTTTTTTTTTTATAAAGGAGCGCTAAATATTTTCTGTGATGCATTACTAATCTCAGCAGCTGTTGTGTTGAGTATCAGACATACATTTTTGAGTAAAGTAGTGAACTACTTGACAATCATCACTGATCCTTTTATACTGAGATCTACTAGTGAAAAGAACCAGCAAAGTCCTTTTGGTCAGAAGGAAAGAGTATAATACAACAGCCAGAAACTTACCATCCACATTGCAGGGGTCTAATCTTTTTCTGGGGGAGGACAGGTCCAGACATCCGTCTAAAAACAAGAGCAAGTGTGGGAGTAAAAAAAACTGTTACTTGTACTCATTAAACTCATTCAAAGAGTATTTAGCCATTTATATTGATTTTTTTTCAATGTAAATGGGGTGGCCGTTATCTTTTACCATTTTAGGATACTGAGGAGAGTACTGATTTTTTAAGTCAGACATGGTTCCAAGATTGAGCTCAATACATATAACATTAATGTCATAAATCCACACACAGCTGGTAAACTGTCATAGAAAGCACATAATGGTGGGTTTAAAGAAGAAATGACAGACCTTATCCCAGGAAATAGTTTTTTTTATAAAGAAGCACTAAATATTTTCTGTGATGCATTACTAATCTCAGCAGCTGTTGTGTTGAGTATCAGACATACATTTTTGAGTAAAGCAGTACACTACTTGACAATCATCACTGATCCTTTTATACTGAGATCTACTAGTGAAAAGAACCAGCAGGTTACTTTTGGTCAGAAGGCAAGAGTATAATACAACAGCCAGAAACTTACCATCCACATTGCAGGGGTCTAATCTTTTTCTGGGGGAGGACAGGTCCAGACATCCGTCTAAAAACAAGAGCAAGTGTGGGACAAAAAAAAACTGTTACTTGTACTCATTAAACTCATTCGAAGAGTATTTAGCCATTTATATTGATTTTTTTTCAATGTAAATGGGGTGGCCGTTATCTTTTACCATTTTAGGATACTGAGGAGAGTACTGATTTTTTAAGTCAGACATGGTTCCAAGATTGAGCTCAATACATATAACATTAATGTCATAAATCCACACACAGCTGGTAAACTGTCATAGAAAGCACATAATGGTGGGTTTAAAGAAGAAATGACAGACCTTACCCCAGGAAATAGGTTTTTTTTTTTTTATAAAGGAGCGCTAAATTTTTTCTGTGATGCATTACTAATCTCAGCAACTGTTGTGCTGATAGGATGAAATGGGGAGTATCAGACATATATTTTTGAGTAAAGTAGTGAACTACTTGACAATCATCACTGATCCTTTTATACTGAGATCTACTAGTGAAAAGAACCAGCAAAGTCCTTTTGGTCAGAAGGAAAGAGTATAATACAACAGCCAGAAACTTACCATCCACATTGCAGGGGTCTAATCTTTTTCTGGGGGAGGACAGGTCCAGACATCCGTCTAAAAACAAGAGTAAAGAATGACATATGTAACACACAATACTGTGGAGTTTAGAAAATTATACTGAAAGCATGTAACTGTATCTGCACATTGATGGCATGGAGTTTACCAAGGGTTGTGAAATGTTAAAAATGGACAACATTCTTTAAAAAAAAAAAAAAGAAAAAGAAAAAAAGGGAAAATTAAATAAAAAAAAAGAACATTCCGTCAGCCATCTCTCTGGCTCTTTTTTGTCCTTTACGTGGGACAGTCTCAGAAGTTGACGAAGGATTTTCAGCTGTGAAAGATAAAGATCAAATATGAGTGCTTAAATCCTCACGTTAAGACTCTTGTTGCTTAAAATATTTTTATTCTTCCCAGATGTACTGACGCCCCAGAAGAGCCTACTTGTCTCCTTCAGCTATAGTGGGAACAACTGTTCACGTTGCCTGGCCAGTAAAAGCCAACTTAACTGTGCTGAAATAACTAGTATTTGTTGACCTGTGCATATTTAAGGAGAGATTAAATGATGCAGGAATGCATACCTTGCCTGTTTTGAGCCAAAGTGCCCTTTCAGTTGACACTTGAAAGCACAGTCTGACACAGTATTTATCACAAATCCTGACTTTTAATGAAGTTAATCTTATAAAGAAACTAGAAAAGCACTCAAAGAGTGCAGACCTCCGCCAAGGTGATCTGGATCAGTCCCAAAATTTATTCAGTTCTTTCATATCCCATTTCCAACAATTCCTGAAAATTTCATCCTTATCCGTTCAGAACTTTTCAAGTTATTTTGAACACAAACAAACAAACAGACAAACAGACAGACAGACAGATAAACGCCGGCAAAAACCTTGGCGGAGGTAAAAATGACAGACCTTACCCCAGGAAATAGGTTTTTTTTATAAAGGAGCGCTAATTTTTTTCTGTGATGCATTACTAATCTCAGCAGCTGTTGTGCTGAGTATCAGACATATATTTTTAAGTAAAGTAGTGAACTACTTGACAATCATCACTGATCCTTTTATACTGAGATCTACTAGTGAAAAGAACCAGCAAAGTCCTTTTGGTCAGAAGGAAAGAGTATAATACAACAGCCAGAAACTTACCATCCACATTGCAGGGGTCTAATCTTTTTCTGGGGGAGGACAGGTCCAGACATCCGTCTAAAAACAAGAGCAAGTGTGGGACAAAAATGTTGACAAGCCCACTCAAGGCCATCAGCTGCCACAAAACTGTTACTTGTACTCATTAAACTCATTCGAAGAGTATTTGGCCATTTATTTTGATTTTTTTTTTCAATGTTAAATGGGTGCCGTTATCTTTTACCATTTTAGGATACTGAGGAGAGTACTGATTTTTTTTAAGTCAGACATGGTTCCAAGATTGAACTCAATACATATAAGCCTAAACCAATCATTTTCATTTAGTTTTAACTCACCATCCATATCTGAGGTCCCATCCTCTCTGCAGGAATGGGCCTCTTTCAGTAGAGAAGTTGGGGTTTTCATCTGAAAATAAAAATAAACAAAGTGAGAGCTCATACTGTACAGTGTTGAAAGAGAAGACAGAATGAAAGCAGGCAACCGTATCTGCAAAAAAAGAGAGTTTGATTGTGTTTATATACACAGGGTTCATACACATTTTGCAGGGTCAAATTCAAGGTCTTTTCAAACACTTTTAAGGGTCATTTTCACATTTTTCCAGCACCTATTGCTGAGGTAAACTACATATTTATAGGAAAACAACCTGTACATACTAATCAAATGCAACTGTTCTGCCATGAAGACATCTATGGCAGTGCTTACAGTGTACAGTTTTTTTGTTGACACTTCACAGAGGAGTCAGTTCAGTTCTGGGATTCATTATTAAGGTCATGATGGTGCTGTAATGGACAGCAATGTAATCAGAGATGTCTCAAATAGTTTTTCCTCTTCTTGTACATAAACATGGAAGACAAGAGATTTCAAACACCTCAAAAATACTGCAGTTCAAAACAGTAACCCCAATAGATAACTTAATGAACCTAAGCATCTTGGATGTTGCACCCAATTACAAAAATATGTACAGCTAGACCTAAGAAAGGGAGTAACTAAAAACAGACGAGGGCTGCAAGTATCAGTCACTTTCACAATTGATGTAACTTTCCATTGTTATCTCAATAAATTTCTTTGTCTATAAAAGGGCTCAAAGTAGTGAACATTTATTTTTGTATAACAAAAATGTTTACTTCTTAAATTGTATAAACCAGAGAAAGGAATCCTCACATTTAAGAAGCTGGAACAAGCAAATATGTTAAAAGACAAATCAATGCAATCAAAATAGCTGCAGATTGAATTATTATGTGCACCTCTAACATAGACATGTTTAAAATGAACAGAATCCTAAGACACATACCATCATCTTTATCTCCGCCTGGGATCCTTCCGAGGGCCAATGTCAGAAGTTGATGTGTGATTTTTGCCTTTGAAATGTAATTATAGTCAAATTCAGTGCTGATCAGAACCAAAAATTCTTCAAGTACAAAGACCACTGTTGAATAAACTAGCTCAATTAATGAGGTTATTCTGCTACTTCTATATTAATATAATATGTAACTTCAAGCCAGAGAAATTACTCAAAACAATTCTTGCTCATGCAAGCATTTACTTTCCTCTTCAATTTCTTTTTTTTGTTAAAAAATTTACTAGTCAATATTTATATATCATCTTCTCATAAAAAAGGTGTGACTGTGTATCCTTATGGATTGCCTGACAATGTATTTTTATGAAATGAGACTGATACTGTCCAGCTGATTTAGACTCTACAAATTACAAAGACACTAACCTTCTCCTTGGACTTGTAAATGCATGTACACTTCTTTGTTTTCAGGACTTCTATTAGCTATTGTGATTATATTAGCTATAGATTTCCAGGGATATTGTGAGAATACTGTACATGATGGCTTAAAAAAGCAGGACTAAACTGTGTCAGCTGTTAGCGCATATCACTAACAGAGAGGTTGATGGTGTTGAGGTTCTTTCCCTTTAAAGTCCCAGTGCCTTGCTCAATTGCAAACAGAAGTTTACTTATCTTGGCAATTTGAAAGGTTTTGTCCGTCTGTTGGTAAAAGTCCCGATGAACTCTGATGTTATGCCCCATAAACCTTGCAACTTGTTCCAGCTCTTGTTCACTTAGGTCCAGGAGTTGGCAGAGAGTGGCAACCTGCTTTCTTAATTTTAATTGATCTCAGTAGCTCAGGGTTTTCTGCTTTGCTTTCCTCAGCATATTTTCAGGCAGTCACATCCACCTATGTTTGTCATTGCACCAGGTCTTGCAAAGAGATAAGGGTTTGTAGTTCCATAAATAATTAGTTCTAAGTCTCGCAGTTTAACTTTTTTACTCACTAATACTAGATTGGAAAGGTGCCACTTTTCGATAAGTTTTGTTTAAATAAACATTACAATCAATCATAATGTTGCCATCCTCATGCATTTTTAATTAACATGCATTTACTTTGTGTCTTTGTAAATGTGTTTATGTCTACAAGTAATCAAATTAGTCTTCAGTCTTTATAATGTTTTCTTTGTCTTTAATACAAACCCTGGAGAGCAATAATGATGCTGAGTGGATTATCCTGGTGAAATAAATGAATTTATTCTCAACTAGAAAGTGCACTCAGAGAGCACAGACCTCCGCCAAGCAGCGCAGTTCCACCAATGAAAATTTCTGAATCCAGACAGTGATCTGGATCACCCTCAAAATCTAATCAATCGTTCTTTGTCCCATTTCTGACATTTCCTGAAAATTTCATCAAAATCTCCCACAGCTGTTTGAGTTATGTTGCTAACAGACAGACAAACAGACAAACCCACCCAAAAACATAACCTCCTTGGTGGAGGTACTAATCTTGTGACTCCTATCTTATCCCTGACTGGAGAAAACTGTGGCGTTAGAACTCTTCTAGTGTTACAACAATCCCTGGTCTCCCACGGATGGTTGTAATACTATAAATAAATCAACAGTGGTCAAATAGTAATTTGAATGACTAGTATTTGATTCTTTTCTTCCAGACCCACCCAAAAACATAACCTCCTTGGCGGAGGTAACTAACTGATGCAGTTGAGCTGATTAGTGCACAAAATAGACTAAATTTACCTGAAGTTGACTGGCTCTAGCTCCACAGTATTTACACATTTTGTTCCATTACATAAAACATCATTAAATACTTCACATTTCAAATAAAAAAACCAAACATTTACATGTCTTTAAAATTGTGACTGCTAAATGAGTGTCTTACTGAGACTGTATTAGTTGTAATGGAGATTAACTATCATCATGTTGAACAAGGAGATTCATCTATTCAACAGCCTCTTTCCAGGGCAGCTTTAGTTGCAAACTATTTTAACTCTAATTGTACAATTGATCAGTTCTTAGAAAACAAGCACAGTAATAGTGAAGCAAGTCTCTGTGGTAAACATGTTCCAGTCATGTGACCGTGATATAATTTGTTTATAACTAACATTTTACTGCTTACAATTTAATTAACACTTCAAAAATCATAAAGTGATTCTTATCTGTGAAGATTATTGTGCTGAACAAAACATGTAGATATCATGAAACACTTCATTTTCAGTAAAAATCCAAAATCAAATTAAAAAAAGAAACATGAAGGCTTTTTGATGAGGCAACAGGTGAGAGGCTGATTTCCTCATTTGACCATTCTAGTAAGTCTGAATAATTATGGTATATGTATGGTATATTGATTTTGTAAGATTACTTACTTCAGTTGGCCTCCGGGTCATTGTATTTTGGACCTAACAATTCAGAGAAAAGATAGTATTTAAATGTTAGTGTCTGAAACAGTTTGAACAAATTATTACAATCACAGGTAACTAGTCACCTCTAGAAAGTTATACTATACAGTTGTGCATTGATATCTTTCTGCTACATTCATCTTCATACAACAATCAAGAAGAACTGATCAATGCTACATTGTTAAAAAGGCACTGTCATGTATATAATATGTAAACGACTGAAAAAAAAAAAACGGCATCATGAATACATACAATCTACACACTGTAATCTGCATGCTTTCCTTTACTGAATTTGGTCAGTATAATAATTAACATAATAATAATGTATTCCATCAGGAAATGGGCTAGTTATGTTTATAAATTACAAATTCTTAATTTTCCATGCAGCCACTTTTTGGGCCAGACACAGATCTGCCATCATTTCAGTTTCTGGAGCCTAATTAAAAAACAGGTAAATATAAATATTTGTTTGTTGATTAGCAAGGTATTATTTGAAGTCTTTTGTTCTAACTATAGTATACTTCATGGTGTTTAAATGATTTTAACCTGGATTACTCATTTCTTTATCAAACCAACCGATTTTGCATCGTCTGTGTAACACTCAAGCCTATGTCTGATTGTGTTACAGGATGTAAGTTCACACCAACATACCCTGTGCACTATGATAACTGAACTGACAGTCACATGGTGGTATGAATTAAACAAAACGAAAGGTACCATATCAAGTTAAACAGCTAATTATTATTATTCACACAAGGTATGAGAGCTGATTTTAGCCTGCATACATCTCAAGTATATCTAACCAACTAGCCTTTACAGCCACAGTTTGTCTCCTAAAATCACATTTTAAGTTTAGTTAAAATATTTCACAATTTTAACATGTTACAACATGTTACTAGCACATTTGCCACATTTTTTTCATAGTTTAAATTTTGAAATGCCTCTAAATTTCACAAAGACAAAAAATTGTATTTTAACAAAGCAGTAAAAAAAAACACGAAAGACTGAAAGACACTACACCTTACATTAATCACAAGCACCTAAATGTATTTCCTCATACTGAGAGAAATGTCATAAACTGGCGTGACCATACTTTAAGAGATTGCTTTAAATGAAAGGTTAGAACCAACATTTTATCATTTAATTTGTCAGAAAATCTGATGGTTTAACTATATACTGCAGCAGTAAACTGGCTTCTTGGAAACTTGTATAGTCAAAATTATGGTCACATACAAAAATAGAGTAACAGTTACCTTTTTTAGCTTAAAGTTTAGCATAACTTAATATTTCCACCTTGCAATTTAGTAGGTTTGAATTGCAACATGTTTCTAAATCACAAAATAATAGTACACAGCTAGCATAAATTGACATATATAAGCTGAAATTTAAAATATTTTAACACTTACTTGCTGGCAGATTATTTGAGAAAAACGTCTTTCGCAGTTTTCGTGATGCAGTCGTAAATGCTGAATTCTCCTCCTGAACCTGTCCAGACTCCTTTCACACTCCTGCGTCATGCTCCTTCAGACTAGCAGCCCACAGCACAGGCAGAGTAGCTAAGGTGAGGGCTGGCAGCTAGCTCTGCTCACTGCCCATCCCCCACTCACAGGTGAGGGGGATAAGCGGCCCCTCCCCTTGATGGGCCATTAGTTGAGGCTGCAGAGTGCAGGCAGAGTGCACCACAATATCAGCACTTTTCAGCTCTGACTCTCAGGCCTCTTTACAGGCTGCAAATTTACATTTAAGTAGAAGAATTTAATTTATCTGCACAGAGTAGTGGAAGAAGTGACCCTACAATGTTAAGATACTGTTATATTACTAAAAAATCCTGCATTAAAATTTTTAAGGCAATAAAAAAGTAATGTATCAAAAGTAAACTACCGAGCCTCTCTCAGATATACCCTGCTTGTACTATATTTGTATTCTGTTTTGTATTCATCATTTTACATTTTATTTTTAATGTTATTATTTTATTTTTATATATTATTATCAAAAATGCATTCATGTTTTATTCCAGTGTTTCATATGGAAAGAGACTGTTAACTGCTGAATTCCTCCTAATTGCTAAATTAAATTTATGTAAATTCAAGGATGATTAAATCTAATTAAACTCATAAAAATACTACAAATTTTTTGTGTTGACGACATATTGTAGAATTATTTGGGATTTCCAGAGCAACATAAGTGGTCAGCAAAATGTAGGGGATTAGAAAGTACATTTATTTAGTATACTATAGAAAATAGAATCCTAAAGTTTAAGTAACTTAAATCTTTAATACAGTAAAGGGGCAATAGTAGTACAGTAAATGGGCAATATATCAAAATTATATTTATTATATTATATTATTACCGTTATCGAGATATGAGATACACGGTCTTAGATTGTGGATACTGAGATATGGCAGTAATGGTGTTGTTTTCTTGTTTTAGAGACTGAATAAAGACTGAAATACATTAAAGTAATGTAAGTTTATCAACTTACTAGACTGTTCTGCCTGTTTCAATGCTTTCCTTGACTCACATTGTCATCATATTCAAGTCATTGATATCCTTTATCCAATATCTTATTGTGTAATATTTTGTGAAAAAAAGTCATACCTACAATATTGTTGTAGCCAAGATGATATATCAAGTGATGG
>JBAMNC010000460.1:0-108575 GCA_037902135.1 Cetoscarus ocellatus | reverse complement strand
AGACAAATATGAAGACATATCACTTCAAAATTGAAATGTAATGTGGATAAAAATTAAAACAGGCTTCATGTAGAGTTCTCTCTTTAAAAAAGCCTTTACTACAACATTACTAGATGCAGCAAAGGCGAGTCTGGAGCGGTCGGTGGAGTTAAAACTGGCTTTACCAGGATGGAAGTACAAGAAGTAAAAGGCAAGAACAGACATGTGAAGTGTATATTATGTCCCAAAGCAAAGTGTTTGTCTGTTGTGATTAAATCTAAAAATCTGGTGACCAAAAACACAGATAACTCCGCTGCTGATGTCAGTGCTGCTGTAGCAGGCCAGGTAACAACAAGGAAGGACACACAGTCCAAGCAGCAAAAGCTTTTTCAAAAGTGTAACGCATCAATTATTTTCCCTGGTAACTAATTACATCTATGAAGGAGTAATTCTTTTAGTAATTAAATTACTTTTTTGGGAAAGTAACTAGTAACTCTAACTAATTACTTTTTAAAAGTAATTTACCCAACAATGGTGATTCAGATTTAGACAACATTAATGATCCCAAAACAGCAATTCATTTTACAACTACTGAAATCTTTCTGGACAAATTAAACAAGATAAAAGAGTTAAAGACTTTCAGTAAAAAAATTACATAAAATGCTCTGGGACACATGAAATCATTTCATGTAGTATTTAGTGAACAGTAAATAAATAATACAACACATAGAGCAGCTATATTCTATGAAATAAACCAGTATATTGTAGGAAAGCTATTATCCCTCTCTGAATCCCCCTCACCTTTTCTCCCTTAGTTTCTAGTATTCCTGACAAACTCCATTCCTGTCCTGCCTCTCTTAGCCTTTCTTGTAACCCGGCCCTTTCTTCGTCATAACTACAACAGTGCATTAAAATGTGTTTGACATTTTCAACATCGTGGCAGTATGTGCAATCTTGTGAGAACATTTTTCCCGTTAAAAATAGTGCCTTGTTCAAACCTGTGTGGTCGAACCTCAGTCTGGATATAACTACTTCCTCTCCTCTGCTTTTTCTCCTAACACCCTGTGCTCTGACTGTGCTTTGTATCCTGTAGTAACTTCTACCTTTGCTGTCTCCATCCCATTTTTCTGCCAAATTTCGAGTAACTTCTTATTAACAAGTGCTTTTCCTTCACCTTTTCCAAATGCGATGTTTGTAATATGATTCATAGTAAGTGCTCTTTTTGCCACCCCATCTGCACATTCGTTACCTTTCACTCCCAAATGTGCAGGCAACCAGCAACATTCAATATCAATACCCACTTTTTGGATCCTGAACAAGTTTTGCAAAATTTCATACATCAGATCCTCCCTCTGTGATTTCATATTTTGTAAGCTTAAGAGCACTGCTTCAGAATCTACACATATCACCACCCTATCTGGTCTCACCTCTTCTACCCACCGGAGTGTGAATATGACTTCACCATCTCTGCTGAGTAAACTGACAGTTTGTCCATTATTCTATTGCATAGGTGGGTTTGGAAATATGGTATGTAGACCAACGTGCCAACGTGATTGTTCTGATCTTTTGAGCTGTCAGTATGAATTTGTAGATAACTGAAGAAATGATTCTTTATGTAATGTTCTGTACAATGCCCAATTTTCCTTTCCATCCAGAGCTTTCTCAGGTTCTTGATATTGAAGTCAACTTTAATTTTGGGGAAGAGCCATGGTGGAACGTTGCTAAGACGTAATGATGGGTTAAAACTGATTTCTCTTATGCTGCATTTTTCTATTGTATCTTTTATCGTCCATCCAAAACTCTTCCCCCTAAACCTGTTATACTCCCAGCAATCATTTACAACACTTTTGGCATTTCCATCCCTACTGCCTCTTAGTCTAATCCAATACATCAGTGAAAGTTTGACCCTTCTGAATTCTAGTGGGCATTCACCTGATTCCACCTGTTCGGAACTAGTTGAAGTTCTTCTCATTGCACCAATACAAAGTCTTAAAGCTTTGCTTTGCATTCTTTCAACCTTGTTCAGGTGCGACTTGGCTGCTGCCCCATAAATGTAGCAGCCATAATCTATTGCTGTTCTCATAGATCTAGCAGTGCCTACTTATCTGCTCCCCAGTTAAATCCAGATATAGCTCTCATTACATTAATTACATCTTTGCATTTTTTTCCTAATTTTTCTGACAGCTTAAATCCCCAGTTATATGACCATTATTCTACCTTTTGAATAGCGTCCTTTATCATTCTAAAAACACTTTTATCATCTTTTCCCCTGGTCCAAATAACTCCGTCATCTGCAAGGATGAGCAGGTCCTTCTATCAAGGTTCATAAAGATATTGTTAATCATAATGTTGAACAGCACAGGACTGATGGCGCCACCTTGTGGAATTCTGTTTACGATGTCAAATTCTTTTGAGCTCTCCACTCCTACTCTAACTCTAAACTTTAATTCAGAAAGGAAGTCTAGCACCCAATTAAACATTCTTCCTCCAATGCCTATATTGTGCATTTGGATTAGCAGTCCTTCTCTCCACATAGAATCGTGGGCTTTTTCAACGTCAAAGAGCACAATAACCATGAGCTGTTTCATCTTAAATCAGAATCAGAATCAGAATCAGCTTTATTGGCCACGTATGTTAGACATACAAGGAATTTGGCACCGGTTCACTTCACTCTCCAAGTACAGAATAGACACACACAGTGTATATCCTATATTATAAACAAGACATAGGCAGAAAAAACAAGGCAGGAATTAATATTTTAAATGAAAAGGTAAAAAAAATTAAGTTAAGGTAAGAATAGAATAGAATATGTACAATAAGTACAACGTACAAGATAAAAAAAAAAAATGAGACAAGAACAACAAGGTGCACAGGTGCTTATAAATGGGAGGATGATATGTGCAATGAATGATCATACATTGGGTAGATAGACGGACATTTGCAAGTAGACGTTTAGCATGGCAACAGCCTGGGGGAAGAAACTGTTCTTGTGCCTGGTGGTTTTGGCGTACAGTGCTCTGTATTGCTTACCTGAGGGGAGGAGTCTGAACAGTTAGGGTCTGGGATGTGAGGAGTCTGCAGAGATGTTACCCGCCCGTCTCCTGATTCTGGACCGGTACAAGTCCTGGATGGAGGGCAGGCTGGTCCCGATGATTTTCTCCGCAGACCTGATTGTCCTCTGCAGTCTGTGTCTGTCCTACCTAGTCTCAGACCCAAACCAGACCATGATGGACGTGCAGAGGACAGACTGGATGATGGCCGTGTAGAAGATGACTAGCAGCTCCTGGGGCAGGCCGAACTTCCTGAGCTGTCACAGGAAGTACAGCCTCTGCTGCGCCATTTTACGAATGGTGTCTATGTGGGGGGTCCACTTCAGGTCCTGTGAGATTGTGGATCCCAGAAACCTGAATGTGTCCACAGTAGACACAGTGCTGTCCTTGATGATGAGTGGGGGGAGAGTGGTGGGAGGGGTCCTCCTGAAGTCCATTGTCATCTCCACAGTCTTGAGCAGGTTCAGTTCCAGGTGGTTCTGACCACACCAGAGGACCAGCTGTTCTACCTCCTGTCTGTATGCAGACTTGTCCCCATCCTGGATCAGACCAATGACAGTTGTGTCGTCCGCAAACTTCAGGAGTTTCACAGATGGGTCCCCTGAGGTGCAGTCATTGGTGTAGAGGGAGAAGAGCAGTGGGGAGAGGACACACCCCTGGGGGGTGCCAGTGCTGATGGTCTGGATGCTGGATGTAGTGTTACCCAGCCTCACCTGTTGTCTCGTGTCTGTCAGGAAGTTGGTTATCCACTGACAGGTGGAGACTGGCACGGCGAGCTGGCACGGTTGGTCACCGCCAAAGCACATTCTTCTATATTTCCATCCATTAAGATTTTGCTAGTTTTTCCTATACATTCTTCTTAGAATTTTCCCCAATCAGCTTTTTCAAAGCACCATTTCTTTGTCTTGTACCTTTCTTGTAGCGCACTGCTAAGGTTTATAGAGCAGTGAATGGAGAAATTATCACTTCCTGTATTAGTGTTTTCATCGACAGACCATTCAGATGAGCATACCAAGTGTCTAGCTACCAGTGTCAAGTCCATACAGGTTGTGCTGTTCCTGTGAATATCGATTCTTGCTTCTTTTCCATTATTTAAACAAATAAGAGAGCTTTCATCCAGTAGTTCTTCCACAACAGTTCCATTATGATCAGTGTGTTGGCTTCCCCATAGACTGTTGTGAACATTAAAGTCTCCACACCAAATTTCTTTTCCATTATCATACTCGATTTTATTAAACATTTCAATACTGAGCTTCTTACATGGGTTATAAAAATTGATTATTTTATATCTGACATCTGCATTACACACTTTAACAATTACACATTTCGTGTCTGTTGGTGATGGTAACCTTCGGAACGCTATATTATTTTTAACAAAAGTGACACATCCTCCTCCTTGATTGCCTATTCTATCAAATCGTACCGAGATATAGCCTGGTAGAACGAAATCAAGATGAGGCTTTAGCCAGGTTTCTTGCACACATAATACATCTGGTCGAGGTTGAAGTTCTGAAACATATCTTTTGAATTCTTGACCATTAGCAATGAGGCTCCTCGTGTTCCACTGCAATAAGCGAATAACTATCAGAAAGATATTAACCATTACCATGAGACCCTGTTTGATCTCAGGATTTCATGAATATCTTCTGCTCTGAGATCTTGGATTCCTAGTACTGCTTCTAATGTACTTAGTTGCCATATGGAGCTCATACAACCCCACTTCAAAAAAACTGAACTGTCCCTTTAAGCCATTGCGAATATAAAAGAATAAACCTCAGCTCACGGGGGACATAGTTGGAGTTACATCGGAGCAAATGCTGTTACCATGACAGCGCATACAAACCGCAGTGAATAGAGTATCTCAGAATTACTCTATCATGATACTATTGTTATCATGGACAAAACTGTATTGGGAACAACACTTGAGTCCTATATGTGGCGATTATTCAGTCTTGACTAAATGCCGCAAAGTGTCCTCCTTTTTGGTGTTGTGAGATGGCCACCCTACTTAGTTCTGAGCTTATTTCATACCTGAAATGACACAGAAGAAAGGATGACACAGGAGACATGACTTCTTCTTCACTGGATCACGCAGCTAGACAGTGACCAGCTTGGAGCGGCGGTTAAACCTCACAGTGCCTCCTACTGGCTGAAGGACCATCACTACATGTCCATTTCCCTCATTTGTAAACCACACTGTTTTACTATTAAAGATCTTCTTAACAACAAAAAAATAATGTTACAAACACAACAAAACAAAAGGCCCCAGTAAAAATAAAAATAAACTCATAAATGTGGACACACATTAGTGGGCATCACACAGACAAACATAAACGGTCAGTGACTAGCAGGTTTTATTTTTGAGTTAGGACAAAAACAATGATTGCTGGACAACACCACCTTGGGAATTCTGCCAAAGGAAATAGTTCCAACATAACTACTAAAGGGACACCCCCAATGAAAAATGAGGACGTCCTTTGTTTAAATTGATTAAATTAAGTTTGTTGTCTTAAAACTTCTTTTAAGGTTTTTTGTTTTTATAGGTTCGTAGATTTTTTAACATTTTCATTTCATTTTAGTAATCTATTACGTATATTTTCAATCTTTTTAGATAAATTTTATTTCAATGAATGTGTTATGAACCAGTTTTAGTATAAACTTAAGTATTTTTATGTTTTTTAACCCCGCCACCACCCCCTCTCATCAGAGGACTGTTAACTTTATTCTTTATTCTTTTTTTACATTAAACTGTTCTCTATTACACTTATTAAATTAAAATGTCCTTGAATATATTTTATATTTAAGTCAATTTATTTTAATTTCAGCAAACTTCTACTTTTCAGGGTTATTACTATTTAGATTTAACTTTAACATGTATGTTCATTTTAACCAGAAGATTTTCTAATTATAACGGACGTTGTTACAGTTAAGGCATTAAATACATTTTCAAACTTTTTATATGATTTTATATCACATTAAATGTGTTTTTAAAACCTTTTATTTTCACTAAGACTTCTGTTTTGTTGTTTTTGTGGGGTTTTTTTTACCCCGCCACCACCTCCCCTCATCGGAGGACAAATAAACTTTATTAAAGACTACTACCTGCTTGTTTTACATTGTAGACATCCAAATGAATGTAATGATATGAATACTATTGTATTTATTAATTTTGATCAAATTAAGTTGCTTGTCTTAAAACTGTTTTTTTAGGCTTTTTATTTTCATAGGTCTGTAGATTTTTCTAACATTTTTGTTGACTTGAAGATTTCTATTCGTAACACATTGATTACAGTAATCTATTTTGTACATTTATTCTCTTTCATATAATTTTTATTGCAAATAATGTGTTATGAACCACTTTTAGTTTTATACTAAAGTATTTGGATTTAATTTAACCCCGCCACCACCACCCCCCCTCATTGGAGGACAAATAAATTTTATCAAAGACCACCAAAGGCTTAGATTACATTATGGACATAGAAATGGATGTAATGATAAAAATACTATTCATTTATTTATATTTCATTAAATTTAGGTTGTTGTCAAAAAAAAATTGTAGGCTTCTTATTTTAATAGATTTGTATATTTTTCAAAAAAAATTTCATTTGACTGGAAGATTTCTAATCATAACACATTCATTTCAGTAATCTATGACGTATTTTTTCAATCTTTTTAGATCAATTTTATTGCACTTAATGTGTTATGAACCAGTTTTAGCATAAAGTAAAGTATTTTTATGTTTTTTTTTCACCCTGCCACCACCACCCCTCATCGGAGGACTAATAACTTTATTCTTTATTGCTGTTGGACCATTAAAGACTTTTTACATTAAACTGTACTCTATTACACTTATTAAATTACAATGTCTTTGAATATATTTGATATTTAATCAATATATTTTAATTTCAGCAAACTTCTACTTTTCAGGGTTATTACTTTTTATATTTAACTTTTACATTTATGTTCATTTTACCAGAAGATTTTCTATTCATAACGGATGTTACAGTGACAAAACAATGTCTTTGAAACTATTTTATATTCAATTTAATTGTTTACAAGAATCCTCAATTGTTCGTTCAGTTGTCAGATTTTTTATTTCAATATTTTTTTTATTTTTTACCCCGCCACCCTCATCGGAGGACAAATTAACTTTATTAAAGACTACTACCTGCTTGGTTAACATTATGGACATCCAAATGGATGTAATGATATGAATACTAATGTATTTATTAATTTTGATCAAATTAAGTTGCTCGTCTTAAAACTGTTTTTTTAGGCTTTTTATTGTCATAGGTCTGTAGATTTTTCTAACATTTTTGTTGACTTGAAGATTTCTATTCATAACACATTGATTACAGTAATCTATTTTGTACATTTATTCTCTTTCATATAATTTTTATTGCAATAAATGTGTTATGAACCACGTTTAGTTTTATACTAAAGTATTTGGATTTCATTTAACCCCGCCACCACCCCCCCTCATTGGAGGACTAATAAACTTTATTAAAGACTACTACCTACTTGGTTTACATTATGTACATTCAAATTGATGTAATGATATGAATACTATTGTATTTATTTAAATTTGATTAAATCAAGTTTGTTGTCTTAAAACTTTTTTAAGTCTGTTAATTTTCATAGGTTTCAAGATTTTTCTAACATTTTTATGAACCAGATTCAGTTTAAACTAAAGTATTTGGATTAAATTTACATTTCATTTATTTTGTATTTGATTAAATTGGGTTTGTGGTCTGAAACTGTTTTTAGGCCTATTTACTTTTATAGATGTTTCAAATGTTTTAATATTTTTAGTTTACTAGAAGATTTTTATTCATAACACATTCATTAAGTTAATCTTCTACCTACATTTTCAATCTTTTTACATAATTTTTTTTTGCAGTAAATATGTTATGAGGCAGTTATAGTTCATACTAAAGTATTTATATGTTTTTTTAATCCCGCCACCACCCCACCTCATCAGAGGACCAGTTAACTTTAAGTTTAACTAATAATCAAACACTAAACCCTCACAAATAGAGATTTTATTTCATTACAGTATTTATATTTTACTGTGTTAAAATAAACCAAAAGGATTTGAATAAATTTGGTCTGATGATAATTATAGCTTTTGCATTTAATCATTTTGCATGACATATATAATTGTGTTTAAGCATTTTGTTGACATTTTATGTTTTTTTTTTTTTAATTCCTCTTCTTTTTTTGTTTTTTCATCATTACACCAACAACCAGCCCCTCTTTTTAGACGACAAATATACTTTTGCTTGAACCGCCGGTATTATTTTAGAAGCTGTCTTATCAGCGACCATTCAAACTACTTCTATCCTACGCAAGATAAATATGAAAACTGAGGTAAGATATTTGAGCTATATAATGGGCCAAATTGTTCCAGAATGTATCTAACATTTAATTGAACTTGTACTTAAACCCTGACATTATCTCTGAATTATTGTTAGTTTTCTGGCCTGTATCTTTTGTGTTTGGTCCTGAAATTAAACAGGTGGTTTAGAGTAATGGAGCCATATTTGTATCTCCGTATCCAAAATCAAATCCCTGAGAAAAGATCTTGGAGAGCATTCCCTCTCTCTGTTCTCCTGCATCTCCTTCCTCTTTAGTTTTCTTCTTCACTGCCTTTTCTTTCTTGTGTCTAATTCTTTCCTCCAGAGCTTCCTGTTTCTTCAACAGCTTGCTCCTCTTCCCCTTCTCCTTCTCCACCTCCTTCAGCACAAGTTCACCTCCTGTAAGCAAAAGAGAGTCAAGAGTGAGCCAGGAGTTATGCTGAAACAGTCAACAATTCACCTTTTGCTCACTGAAGATGCAAAAAAACTCATCCATTTCTGAGCCTGAAAAACAGACAGAGAGGACGAGAGATTCTTACCTCCGGCCACAACGCGCGCCTCCTTCTTCTGGCTCTTGGAGATTTCATTCAGGACCTGCTCCTTCTGGTGTTCCAGGTACCAGATCTTCCACTTGGAAATGAGGCCCATCTTTGGAGGAGAGTCTTCTGTCTTCACCTCCTCTCCCTCTGCTTGAGCCCCTTCCTGTCTCTGCTGTGGTTCTCCTTCCTCCTCCCGTCTTCTCTCCTGTCTATCCTCCTCATCCATCTCCTGTCTCTCCCTTCCCTCTCGCTCCAGTCTCCTCTTTTCATCCTGCTTCAAAGCCCTCCTTCTTCCCTTCTTCTCAATTTTCTCCTGCCTCTCTCTATCCTCCTGCTCCTGCCTCTCCATCTCCTCCTGTCTCTCCCTCTCCTCCTGCTCTCGTCTTTCTCTCCTCTCCTGTATCCGCCTCCTCCTCATCTCCCTCTGCTGCCTCTTCATCTCAATAATCTCCTGCCTCTCTCTTTCCTCCTGCTCCTGCCTCTCCATCTCCTGTCTCTCCCTCTCCTCCTGCTCTTGTCTTTCTCTCCTCTCCTGCTCCTGTCTCCTCCATTCCTCCCTCCTTCTTTTCTTCATCTCAATCCTCTCCTGCCTCTCTCTCTCCTCCTGCTCCTGCCTCTCCATCTCCTCCTGTCTCTCCCTCTCCTCCTGCTCTCGTCTTTCTCTCCTCTCCTGTATCTGTCTCCTCCTTCCTCCCTCCTTCTTTTCTTCTCAGTCATCTCCTGCCTCTCATTTTCTTCCTGCTCCTGCTCCTGTCTCTGTCTCTCCTCCTGCTCTTGCCTCTCCTCCTGCTCCCACCTCTCAATATCCTCTTGTACATCTCTCTCCATCTGCTCCCTTGTCTTCTCCTTTTTTACCTGCTGCTTCTGCTCCTGTCTCTCAAGTTCCTCTTGTATCATTCTGTCTACCTCCTCCTGTGTCTCCTCCTTTGTTGCCTGCTCCTCCTGCTCCCATCTCTCAAGTTCCTCTTGTATCATTCTGTCCACCTGCTCACCTGTCTCCTCCTGCCCTTCTACATCCTCCTTCTTGTTTAAATCTCTCTCCTCCTGCTGCATCCTCTGTCTCTCAGGACCTGCTCCTTCTGTTCCAGGTACTAGATCTTTAACTTGGAAATGAGGCCCATCTTTGGAGGAGAGTCTTCTGTCTTCACCTCCTCCTCTCCCTCTGCTTAAGCCCCTTCCTGTCTCTGCTGTCCTCCTTTCCTCCCTCTGCTGCCCCTTCCTCTCAATTTTCTTCTGCCTCTCCATCTCCTCCTGCCTCTCCCTCTCCTCCTGCTCTAGACTTTCTCTGCTCTCCTGCTCCTGTCTCCTCCTTTCCTCCTTCCTCCTTATCTTCTTCTCAATCCTCTCCTGCCTCTCTCTCTCCTCCTGCTCCTGCCTCTCCATCTCCTCCTGTCTCTCCCTCTCCTCCTGCTCTCTTCTTTCTCTCCTCTCCTGTATCCGTCTCCTCCTTTCCTCCCTCTGCTGCTTCTTCTTCTCAATTATCTCCTGCCTCTCCATCTCCTCCTGCTCTCCTCTTTCCTCCTCTCTGTCTATCTCTCCTCTCCTGTATCCATCTTCTCCTTTCCTCCCTCCTGCCTTATCTTCTTCTCAATCCTCTCCTGCCTCTCTCTCTCCTCCTGCTCCTGCCTCTCCATCTCTTCCTGCTCCTGCCTCTCCATCTCCTCCTGTATCACCCTCTCTCCTCTCTCCCTCTCTCTCCTCTGCTCTTGCTCCTGCTCTCTTCTCCTCCTGCTCCTGCTCCTCCTGCTCCTCCTGCTCCTCTCTCTCCTCTCCTCTCCTGTCCTCAATCCTGCTCCTGCCTCTCCATCTTTCTCTCCTCTCCTGCTCCTGCTCTCTAGCCTCCTGCTCCTGCCTCTCCATCTCTCCTGCTCCTGTCCATCTCCTCCTGTCTCTCCCTCTCCTCCTGCTCTCTGCTTCTCTCCTCTCCTGTATCCTGTCTCCCTCCTCCTTCCTCCCTCCTGCTGCCACATCTCAATTATCTCCTGCCTCTCTCTCTCCTCCTGCTCCTGCCTCTCCATCTCCTCCTGTATCTACCTCTCCTCCTGCTCCTGTCTTTCTCTCCTCTCCTGCTCCTGTCTTCTCCTTTCCTCCATCTGCTGCCTCTTCCTCTCAATTTTCTTCTGCATCTCTCTCTCCTCCTGCTCCTGCCTCTCCATCTCCTCCTGTCTCTCCGTCTCCTCCTGCTCTCGTCTTTCTCTCCTCTCCTGTATCCTTCTCTTCCTTTCCTCCCTCTGCTGCCTCTTCTTCTCAATTATCTCCTGCCACTCTCTCTCCTCCTGCTCCTGCCTCTCCATCTCCTCCTGCTCCTGCCTCTCCATCTCCTCCTGTCTCTCACTCTCCTCCAGCTCTTGTTTTTCTCTCCTCTCCTGCTCCTGTCTCCTCCTTTCCCCCCTCCTCCTTATCCTCTTCTCAATCCTTTCCTGCCTCTCTCTAGCCTCCTGCTCCTGCCTCTCCAACTCCTCCTGTCTCTCCCTCTCCTCCTGCTCCTGCCTTTCTCTCCTCTCCTGCTCCTGTCTCCTCCTTTCCTCCCTCTGCTGCCACCTACTCTCAGTTTTCTCCTGCCTCTCCATCTCCTCCTGTCTCTCCCTCTCCTCCTGCTCTAGTCTATCTCTTCTCCCCTGCTCCTGTCTCCTCCTTTCCTCCCTCTGCTGCCTCTTCCTCTCAATTTCCTTTTGCCTCTCCCTCTCCTCCTGCCTCTCCCTCTCCTCCTGCTCTCGTCTTTCTCTCCTCTCCTGTATCCGTCTCCGCCTTTCCGTCCTCTGCTGCCTTTTCTTCTCTATTTTTTCCTGCCTCTCCAACTCCTCCTGTCTCTCCATCTCCTCCTGCTCTTGTCTTTCTCTCCTGTCCTGCATCTGCGTCCTCCTTTCCTCTCTCTGCTGCCCCTTCTTCTCCACCCTCTCCTGCCTCTCCATCTCCTCCTGCTTCTCCATCTTCTCCTGCCTCCTCATCTTTTCCTGTCTCTCCCTCTCCATCTTCTCCTGCCTCTCCATCTCCTCCTGTCTCTCCCTCTCCTCCTGCTCCTGCCTCTCCATCTCCTCCTGTCTTTCCCTCTCCTCCTGTATCTCCCACTCCTCCTGCTCTAGTCTTTCTCCCCTCTCCTGCTCCTGTCTCCTCCTTTCCTCCCTCTGCTGCCTCTTCATCACAATTTTCTCCTGCCTCTCCATCTCCTCCTGCTTCTCCATCTTCTCCTGCCTCTCCATCTCCTCCTGCTTCTCCATCTTCTCCTGCCCCTCCATCTCCTCCTGTCTCTCCCTCTCCTCCTGATCTCGTCTATCTCTCCTCTCCTGCTCCTGTCTCTCCCTCTCTTCCTGCTCTCTCTCTCTCTCACTCTCCAACATTCTTACCTGTTGCTCCAACATCTTTTCCTCCTCTCTCTGCCTCTCATCCTCCTCTCTGTAGATCTCCTCCCTCCTGCTCTTGCGTCTCACTGACAGTTCCTGTTCCATTCTCCTTTCTCGCTCCTTCTTGCTCCTCTCCTGGATACTTACCGGTCTCTCCTCCTCTCTCCTACTCTCTCTTTTCAGTCTCTCCTCTTCGTTGGTGTTGCTCCTCGATCCGATGTGTCTTGACTCTACTTGTTTGTGCTTTTCTCTCGCTTTAGTGTTCTGTAAGATCAAACCAGAACAATGTCAGAAACACTGTCAAAACACATTGAACTAAAACTTCAGCACTAAGACTTCCTCCTCATCAGCGAGGTAAATGGCTGAGTTTATAAGATCATGTCAGCGCAGCTCTACAGTATCAAACAGGAAGGACATTGGCCAGGACAACTTCACACTCTGTCATCTTTGATAGAGCACCACTCATGGATGAAGATTCAATGTGCTTCACAGAAAACACTGATGACTAAAAGAACATTTAAATACTTTACAATGAGCAAACAGAAGATATCAAAATAATACTGAGAAATCTTTCATGAAATTGAGGTTGGTTAAAATAACCATTAAACATGCATTCAAAGTGACACCTGAAATTAACCAGAAAAGACAAATATGTCAACGAGCAAAAATTATTATTTCATTGATTATGAAAGAAAAAAAGGCAGCTGAACTTTAGGGAAGAACATTTGAGAAAATATCATGTATATGATTTAATGCAATGTAATGACCTGGCAGAAAAAATACATTCAAAATAATCAACAAAAACTGTACTGACTGTTGTAATTTACTAAGGTTGGGCTTATTTACATTTTATTTCTATTATTGAATTAATGGCTTATTTTGGTATTTTAACAAACGCAGTCTTGTATACTTCTGTCCAAAACAGTAAAGCATAGGCCTCACCAAATGACTTATTGATGTACTGCTCATCTGTAAAAGGACTTCACGCAATGACTTCTATATTGCCACACAGCTCCCTGTATAAAGGACTGGATTTACAATAAAACTTCACATTTGAACTTTTTCATTGATTACAAAGCAGTCACTTCTTCCATTATATATAGAAACATCAATCTGATGCATTCGGAGAGAAAAATGAAGCAGAATTACACGACAGTATGAATATATGATAAAGTATCTATACTATATAAGAAATTAGACTGACAACTTCTCTCATGAAATGCGTTAACAATTAATTTCCACCGGAGGCTTGTTAAGGTAACTGCGCTACCTCTCCTGCTGTGTTAGCTAACGTTATGCATCAGTGACACGATGCCTCTTTCAGCAAACTCTAATTCTCTGATTCTTCTACTGATATACAGTTGATGATCACTGACGTCCAGTATGATGACAGATTTGTACAGCAAGCTAAATTCTGGGGGTGACTATGTCCTTTTGCTGGAAATGTTCAAAAGCTTTTATCATTAGTTAATTTGTGAATTGGAAGGAAACATTGATATTTTCACTTATTAGATAAAACATACACTTAAGGGACGGCTCTTACAGCTCTATCCTAAGAAAAATTCACCATCTTAACAGTCATCATGACCCAATTCTCGAAAAGATCAACCACTTTAATTTGTTTAGTGAAAAAACATTGCAGTTTGGACCTAAGATTGAAAAAAAAAACATTTTTTGTGCAAAGAGACTGGAGGAAAAAATGTTATAAACATTAAATAACGTAATATTTATGGATCACACATCCATAAATATTACCCACTATTTTTCCCATCATAACGTTGATATGTTGGTTGTTTTCTAGATATCTCAAGTTGAAAGTTCGTCATAGGAAAACCCCAATTTTTATGCTAAGATGATAGGATATGTCAAGATCCTGAGAGAACAGCTAATATGTACCTGACACAGCACAACAGAGTAAAATAAAATGTATGGAAGTTTGTTTGCTCAGGGCCTCTGAACATTGAAGACATTTTTACCAGATTTTTACCGGATTTATACACCGTCCATTGAAAACAGCTCTGAGACCCACTTTTGGGCCTCAACCCACAGGTTGAGAACCACTGCACTAGTAGACTGCATTGGGGGCTTGACCCTTTTCAGATTTCTCTAATATCATGGAGAATAAGTGACACAGGATACCTCAGGATGAATTTATCATTTAGAAAAAGTAAGTGAAAACCAGAGCTGGACTGCTCAGGAATGTTGTGTTTTAAATAACCAAAAGGCTGACTTGTCATTTTTCAAATCAGTGTTCACTTAAACTGTGCACATGAGCCAACGACACACCATTTGAATCACAATAAACACAGAAATTGATTCACGATCCCTATCCCGTGCGCTGAGCTGAGCTCCGGCCCACTTTAACCCCTGACTCATACGCAATGTCTCTTGAAATATTTATTTAATGAAGAATTTGTTCTTAAAAGTTGATAAATCACTGATAATTATCATTCATTCACTGACAAACATTTAAACCTGACAGGTCACAAATCCAAAGAAGACAAACTTATAAATGGGATAACACAAAAGTAAGAATTGACAGTTCAGCCGACTCCAAAACCCTTAAAGCTCTTAGTTTGAAAGCAGAATCTGCAGCTGCACAACTAAATTCATGTACACAGGACACTGATGGAGTGGGTTTGAGCTCATTTATCTGTTTTTGTATAGTTGTAAGTTATGATCGAGGCACACCAGTGTGTCCTGCTGCTCCATTTGAGATCCACTGATTTGTCATTTTGACATTCAGACCGCTGCATTCAATCCAAACAAACCTGATCTTTGCTCA
This sequence comes from Cetoscarus ocellatus, assembly GCA_037902135.1. NCBI lineage: Eukaryota > Metazoa > Chordata > Actinopteri > Labriformes > Labridae > Cetoscarus > Cetoscarus ocellatus. Next base: position 93,524 of record JBAMNC010000460.1, on the reverse strand, counting down.
AAGTATAGCACCAGACACACAGCAGCCACACAACTGATTTTCAATGGTTTTAAAAGTCCAGTGGGAAAGGCCATAAAGCCTCACTTCAAAATAAAAATATAAAGACATTTTATTGCCCCACAGCGCAGTGGTGTGGATTTACAGAGGCTGCATTTAATGCCACTTCCACACTCGGTTTAGCTCAAGGCCAGCTCAAGGTCAGATGTGAAAACAGGCTAAATTATACATGTATCGAGCTTAAAAGTCGAAAATCTGTCATCGATCGTTTCATTTTCACATTAAAAACACATCGAATTTTATTTTAATACATGGTGTTCTCTATGACACTCAAAACATGGAACAATCAGGGTACTTAGCCTTTCCGTTTCACTCCTTCAGTCAAATCATCCTGACAAAAATAACTTCGCCACAAAGGAAATGAAGAAGTCTGTGTCCTTCCCAATATGAAATACTTCCACACAAAAAGAGACTGAAATGATCATGAATTAGCTAGCTTAAGTGAGCTAATGAACCCAGCCTAGCATGCTGAAAATGAGTGTAGTTACCTCCAAGTGACTTGGTGAAAAGGGAAGAAATTAATTCGAGCTGGTTTAATTACCCTACAGATGAATGAATATCATTACTATGCTGATGTTTAAAGTTTGTACAATGCTTGTTGTTGCTATGGTAACAGTGGAGGCCGTTTAGCCTTTAACTCATGTCCTGCTTCTCTGCACAAAATAACCACACAGAGTAGTAAACAGATCAAGTAAAGTCAGAAAAGAAATATACAGAAATTATACTTAATTTAGTTTTGTTTAAACTTAATTTTATATTTCAGTTTTCTTATTTTATTTTATTTTATTTTTCTTCTTTCATAATAACATTTTAACCCTCAGGGATGGGTTTTACCGGTCTCTCCTCCTCATATATACATGAAAATATCATGTATATGATTAAATGCAATGTAATGACCTGGCAGAAAAAATACATTCAAAATAATCAACAAAAACTGTGCTGACTGTTGTAATTTACTAAGGTTGGGCTTATTCACAGTTAATTTGTATTATTGAATAAATGACTTGTTTTGGTATTTTAACAAACGCAGTCTTGTATACTTCTGTCCAAAACAGTAAAGCATAGGCCTCACCAAATGACTTATTGATGTACTGCTCATCTGTAAAAGGACTTCACGCAATGACTTCTATATTGCCACACAGCTCCCTGTATAAAGGACTGGATTTACAATAAAACCTTTCATTGATTACAAAGCAGTCACTTCTTCCATTATTGGTGGTCAAGATTAAGAGGAGATGACTCTAAAAACTGTTATCCAACCAAAGTTTATCTTTATCTGAGTTTTATACTTTAGTAAAGACGACAAAAAGAAGAAGAGCAAGCCTGGTCCATGTTCTTAGGTATCCCATCATGCTTTGCACAATGAGGCAGCTGTATGAAATATACAATCACTGTGGGCGAATGTTCAATTATCGGGCCACATGCAGAGACTGATGGTGATGGGTGCACTTGTGATCATGTCAGGTCATGACTCAGCATTTTACACCCTCAGCCTGCTCTGATATGTAGAATACAACCAGTTTGTAAGATGACAGAAATATATATTTTGATATATTCTTATTAAGTACAACCAACACAGAGACACCAGGTTTTTTGAGGCATGTAAGTTTGTTTGTTTGTTTGTTTGTTTGTTTGTTTGTTTGGTATTGACCAATATTGTTGAACCCTCGTGTGTCCTTTGTGTTTCTGCAGGCTCTCAGGCTGTCTTACCACAGAAGATGGCTGTGCTTCTCTGGCCTCCGCCCTGAAATGTCACCCATCCTAGCTGAAAGAGCTGGACCTGAGGTACAATCATCCAGGACACAGGGGTGTGAGGCTGCTGTCTGCTGAACTAAAGAATCCACTGGAGTCTCTCAGGTACGTCGAGTATCTACTGTAATCACAAATGAAGATCCTCACTGTGAAAGAAGGGCTGTGAACATTTCCTCAAAGCTTCAGAAATGTCTGGAGTTCCTGAGTGAGTGTTGCTGTGTGTGGGTGTGTGTCAGGGTGCTCTCTAGAAGCTCTGACAGGTAAACATTTTTACATTTCTGTTTTTAAACACTTAGCCTGCCAAGTGTCCAAAAGGCCCCTGACTTTACTTGACAAGCACAAAATCTAACAACCTTTGATGCTTGGCATAGATCAGTCTGGACCTTTGGCAGATACGAGTGTGAACAATCTAATTAAAGGGGCATCATCACTGGAAGAGTATACAAGAGGTACAAATGAGGTCATCTGAAGGGTGAAGAATAACTTCTTGTTGATATTAAGGTGATCCAGTTTTGGACAGATCTTTACCAATGAAAAAAACCTTATTATAATCACTGTCACCTCTATTATGAAAAAAGTCCCTTTTGATAAGCCGAGTTTTACACTTTAACTCAAAGTAGGAGGAAATGTCCGGCTAACTCAAAGTACTGAAGGTAAAACTATCCACAAATCTATTTTTCGTTGGGATATACTTGATGGTCATCTCTGGGCAAATGAGTTGAAATCTGTATTTTACTCCAGTGAACGACATATACTTTTCAAAATAGGTCACCCTGTGATATTCAGAAGATTAGGAGCAAATTGTTCATCAAGGACAAAGAAGAGTGGTCTGTTGATATTTGATATGAACCAAAATGATGAACTTCCTGTCTCCTAAAGAACAGTTATGGTCCAGAATCATAAATGTCTTCTGTTGATGCTGATCACTTCTGGTTGGATGATTATGAAAAGCTTGAGTTGTGCCTCAGGGGAAGAACTTTTTTGTGTCAGATTTTATCTGCAGAGCCTGATGGGAGGAAAGGCAGAACACAATGTTTAAGACTGAATTATAAAGAGGAAATGCAACTTTATTTAAGTCTGATATTACCTGTTGAACCAGTGTGACTTTGTTTTTGGTGTCTTATAAACCCATGAGGGTTGGGCACTTTGTGTGTACATGACACGTAAATACAGAACAATCAATCAGTGCAGTAAAGCGTCTATAGAGCGCTGCAGCTATGGTTTAAATTTTGACCTTTTTATGCATCAGTTAAATTGTTTCCATGATTAAAACAGGGTGGAGCCTGCTGGAGCCAAATGGCTGAGACCAGGTCTGAGAAAGTGTAAGAAAGTTAAAGATCTGGTCTTAAAATACAAAAACATATCATCACATTTCCAATCAATGGACAGATGACCAACTGAGAAATGTTACTGTAATCTTTTCTTTTTTAGATTCCTGTGAGCTCACAGTCAACATGAACACAGTGCACAGAAACCTCAAACTGTGTGGCAGCAGGAGTGTGATGCGAGTACAAGAGGATCAGCCGTATCCTCATCAACCTGACAGGTTCAGAGACTGGTGCCATCAGCTGCTGTGTACAGACGGGCTGACTGGTTGCTGTTACTGGGAGGTCGAGTGGAGCGGCTGTGTTGTCATATCAGTGAACTACAGAGGAATCAGAAGGAGAGGAGACAGACAGGACTGTGAATTTGGACTAAATGATCAGTCCTGGACTCTGGACTGGACTGAAGAGGAAGATTACTCTGTCTGGCACAATTACAGTCAATTAACCAGGAACTTTTCTAAAGCTCACCAAGCAGCAGTGTATGTGGACTGTCCTGCTGGCACTCTGTCCTTCTATGAAGTAGGTGATGACAAAGTGATCCAAATCTACACCTTCGACACCACATTCACTGAGCGTCTGTATCCTGGGTTTGGATTCATTGATCCTGGTTCCTCTGTGACTCTGAAGGATCAGACAGCAACTCCTGTATTAGGAACATCTTCACTTCACGAATCGATCAGTGGAGCTGACGCAGGATATCAGCCACAGGAGCATTTCAGGGCACTGCCAAAAATCCATCAAACTTCCACCAGGGGTGTCGCAGTAGGCGGGTATTCAACCCAACAAAACATTTATTGTAGTCTTTAGTCAGGAGCTGGGCCCCCGCACCAGAAAGGTTAGGTTCACCCCTGCTTTCAGCAGGACACACAGTCTCTCTGCTCGCTGTACTTACTCACACTCACACACACACAGTGCTTTATCTGTCATATCCCTGCAAACACGGTGAGGAGGTGAGGACAGGTGTAATAAAAAGGAAAGGTTGTAAGGATGATTTTCAAGTCATCAATATATTTCTGGGTCGTGGACCTATCATTGAATATATGTCTTTTTAGTTGCTATCCATGTGTCCATATCTTTAGGTTACGTATGTATTAATCTAAGTATTCAGCCTACATATGAATCCACGTGTGTCACACACAGACAGAAAGCTGATCTGGAGCTGAGCCAGAAATAGAGCCACAGAAGCAGACCCCTGACCACTGTATGCTCTTGTCTTCAGATAGCTGTATCCATGGAAAAAGAGTTAGGTGAGACAATATCTACTCAACAATGGAAGAATATGTGTGACTCTGTTTTTAGTACTTCTTGTTCCCTGTATTGGCGTGAATATTCTTGGAAGAACCTTCTTAATTTTTTCATTACTCCTAAAATCAAAGTTATTTGTTACTAACATACCAAAAATGTGGAGAGATTGTGGGGATGAAGAGGCAAATCACCATCACATTTTTTGGGAATTGTCCAGTGATAAAACTGTTCTGGGAAAAAGTTTGGACAACTATGCAACACATTCTTAGATGTCAGATCCCACTAATGTGTGTGTCTCTCTATTTGGGAGATTTACCAGTAGACTTGACAGTAAATGACAAGTATCTTTAGAAAATTATGACTTTGGCTGCAGAGGAGGCAATCACCTGAAGATGGTTGAAATCTGACCCACCTACCGTAGATAATTGGATCAGCATTATTAAGGAAATTCATGAAATGGAAAGACTTATGTTCCTTCTCTGACTTAAAAAGGATCTTTACTTGGCAAGGTGGGTAAATGGATTTTGTTTCTCTGAGAATAGAGAGATATGTATGGAGGATTTCCTCATCATCTTATTGAACAGATTGTTTCTTTTTCATGTAGTCTCTCTGTTTCTGGCCGAGTGAGGAGACCACAGGCTTGAGTGAGGTGGTTTTTTGGATCTCCCTGTGTGCTCACCGTAGCAAATTTTTGTATTGATCGAGATATTTGTAGTTTGATGTGGACTGGTAACGATGTTCATCCACTGTGCTTTGTTGTTCTGTTGTTTTTTATGTTTAATTATCTGTCTGTCAATTTAAAAAAAGACCAATAAAATCTAAGTATAAACAAAAGATAGCTGTATCCATAGAAGGACACTACATGAACATATCATGATTGTCAACATATTTGTGAACACATATAAGCCGGTATAACATTCCTCCTGACTGGGGCAGACACACACCGGTGATGGCACTCACATGTCCACCGTGACTAGAGCCTCACACACCCCCATCAGCAGCAGCAGACTCACACACCCCGACACCCTGACCCAGGACACACACACTCACCATGACACTGACAGCATCCATGTCTCTTTGTACCAATCATGTAATAAACTAAGATGATCCCAGTCTGGTATTGAGAATCATTCATTAAACAACTCACTCGTTCAAGTCCCAATGGAAACAGACTTGGAGGCTGTTTTGGTAGCTCAGAGATGCAGGCTGACTTCCCAGGGTGCAGCAGCTGGTTGCAGAGGTTGGTAGCCCAGCTGAAAGGGGTTGGCATCCCTTACATCGAGAGCCTCAGTGCGTAGGGTTTGTCCCTTTAACTTCATCGCACATTAGCCTCAATGACGTCGGGTTAATGTTGCTGGTGGTGCAGATGAGGCGTCAGGAATGATGTATGGTGAAGTGCATGTGCTCCCAGACCTGTCCTGAATGTTTGTTTCTCTTTTGATGTTCAGTTGTGATAGTATAAGCATTTTGTTGACGTGTAAAGAAGTTATTGACAACATCGCTAAGATCACACATAAGTTTGTTTTTAACTTGTTTTAAAGATTTTGAGTTATTGTCATAAATCCTACTGTAGTTCTGTCAGAGAAAGATTAATCACACTGAGACTAAGTTTTAGAAATAATTTGATTAATTGAATATCAATCCATCTTTATTTGTACAGCCCCAAATCATAGCACATGATATTTCAAGGTAATTTGCAAAAGAACAAGTCAAAGCTGTAATATTCATTTATACACATATATATATTTGTATACATATATAGTGGTGGACTACGGGGGGAGCAGGAGATCCCCTGCCTCCATCATCATCCAGGGGGAGGAAGTGGAGAGGGTGGACTCATATCGATACCTCAGGGTCCACATTAACGATAAACTGGACTGGTCACACAACATGGACGCCCTCTTCAGGAAGGGACAGAGCAGGCTGTCTTTCCTGAGGAGACTCAGGTAGTTTGGCGTCTGCAGCAGGCTCCTAAAGTCCTTCTACCAGTCTGTGGTGGCCAGCATACTCTTCTTTGCTGTGGTGTGCTGGTGGGGCAGAATCAAGACTGGTGAGGCCATCAGGCTCAATAAACTGGTGAAGAAGGCCCGCTCTGTGCTGGGCCTTCAACTGGACAATCTGGAGACCGTGGCTGAGAGGGGGATCATGGACAAAATCAGGGCGATCCTAGACAATCCCCCCAACCCTCTCCACAACAAGCTGTGGGACATGGGCAGCTCGTTCAGTCAGCGCATCATCCCACCCAGGAGCAGAACTGAACGCTTCAGGGGCTCCTTAGTGCCCACCACCATCAGGCTTCTCAACAGCAGCTGAGGCCACAGTATGTCACTGCACTGACCCCTCCACCCCAAAACAATTGAAATTCCTTCTGGACAGTACTTTATCAATATTACACTGTACTGCACTTTAATATTTATAACAATCCTCCATATGCGCTAAACCGGTTCCTATCCATATTGTTAACCTAACTATAATGCACTTCATTGACTCATATCTCTCTCGGTCTACCACTCACAATTCTTCCAGGTAAAAAAAATAATTGCACTGTTACTGTACTGTAAATAACTCCTGTTACCCATCACACTGTCACTTTAATATCACTGTCACTTACAGTGATTACATCTTCATACATGTATATACCGGAATCCATCTTCGTCTTGTTCTGTCTGATGCGCCCCTGTCCCTACAGTGGCCTTGACATGTGAATTGAAATGGTCCCTGGAGGAGGTTTTTCCCGCAAAAGAGATTCATTTTTCAATCAATTTTGTAATTACAGCATCCGCACTGTATTAACAAAATGTTCCATTGTGTAGACAAAAAATAGACAGTTTTCCCCTGGAGGCCCTTTTGGCCCCATTGACTCTCGTTAAAACCACTTTTTTTTTCTAGTGCCATTGCGACATAACCTTGCAGAGCCGATGGACCTGCCTGATTCATTTTCTGAAATGGACTAGTGAAATATCTCCGTGCCGGATATATGGAACTGTCCATCTGGCGTGTCAGGTTAATTGTGACACATTAATATAATATCCTGTTAATTCCTCTGTAACCCTGTCTCTCAGTGGCAAACAACTGCACTCACAAAAAAATCACCAATGGAATTTTTGCAGTGAGGCATTGTAGGAAATAATTATCTTGATTAAACTGATAGGATATAATTGTGACTGTAGGCCAGTGGAATAAATTATTTCAACTAGTTGATTTACAGTTGTTGCTAATCATTGACATATTCCATACTGATAATCCCTGCACAAAAAGCCATTTTGAATTCATCAAATAAAAAATAATTATTTTTGTGTAAAAAAAAAAGTTTAAGAATATAAATAAACTGTCATATAGGGGGTTACAATTATGAAAATGAATTCACATTTGCTATACACAATTAGGACTAGAGTTAATGAGTTCATGTTAAATATCCTACAACATATTCAGTGTCCTAAAAGGGCTTTAAGGGGGAAAGTGTTAGTTTTGTGTATTTTTTGCAGTTGCATAAAAAGTAATAATCTATCAAAATAAATGTTGCTGCCTATCACTGACATATCCCAAACTGATAATGCCTACCCAAAAGAAATCCACTTTGCTTTCTTCAAATAGAAAATAATATGTATGTGTGTATATATGTATATATATTTAAAGGCATTATGCAAATAAACATTTAGAGGATTGAAATAATGAAAATTAATTCATGTCTGCTATACATGATGGGAACTGGAGTTAATGACCAAAAATAAATCATTTTTAATGTGTTATTTTTCCTAATCGAGTTTCCTGAAAGGGTTTTTAAGGGGAAGATAGTTATTTTTCAAGGGAGGACCTGGGGGTTGATAAATGTCCCACAGTCTCTGTTCAGGTCTTGATGTGAGCTGGCAGTAATCACTCCCTTTATCTCGTGACTCTCTCTCTCTTCTGTCCGAACACTAGAGGCCGCCATTTCCTCTTGATTCAAACCAGGTGATGTTTTTACTTCCTGTTCGTGCAGATTTATTTCCAACGCTGCAGCTGAATGTGAGAGCGCAGAAGAGGTAAGAAGTCTCACTCTGATGTGGGTTTGGAAGACCGAGAACTTCAGCTCGTCATCCTTTATGACACTCAGTACGTCAGTGGTTTTAATGGGAGAAAGAAGCTGTGCTACATGGAGGATTCGCTGTTATTGTGTTTTCTTATTTTAAACCCTGACTAGTTTTGACTACCTGTTATAGTTTTTCCAAGTATTAGTCCGAAGGTCCCCTGTGACTGCCTTGACAATAAACAAAACTCTCTTATTTTATTTTAACTCTTAAAAAAAGTTAAAATAAAATAAAATAAATAGGAATATAAAGAAAGAGCATGACACTGACCAGCCCTTTTGTAAAGTGTCTTGAGATAACATTTTTTATGATTTGATGTTATACGATTAAAGATTGATTGATTGATCTCCTGAAAATAAGTCCATTATAGCAGCTTAACAGCCACTGTATTTATGATAATGAAAACAATTATTTGGGATGTATGTTATTATCGATATAATATCAGTATCTGCAGATAATTGTTTCAAAAGCTAAATATGTGTATTGGCAAATATGACAATTTCTGCCTATTTTTGTGTTGTTGTTTTTGTTTTTTATTTATATTTTAGCATTTTAAGTTTGATCAATATTTTGTCATTTTTTTGCACCTTATTCTTTAACTGAGATTATAAGGTCTCAGAAAAGGGCTGGTTTTCAGTTGGCATGGGAAACCAGGGATTGAACCAGCAACCTTCTTGTTGTGAGGCACGTGCACTTCCTGCTGTGCCACCGTGCTGCCCATAAGAATAATAGTGATAATCATGATAATACCAACAACAACAAAATATTAAAAATGTATTAATTTTAATATAAATTAAATTGATCAGTATTATTATAATTTCATCATCATTAGTTTATTATTATTTTAAAACTTTTACTACTATTATGTTGAAATGAAGAAATTAAAATCAAGAAGTGAATCATTACTACTCACAAGCACCAAGCATTTATATTCTTTTATTCAGACCTTGAATTTGTTTTAATGAGTTACTTGTTAAATAAATGACTTGGTTTTATTTTAACTTGAAGAAAGAATAAAAGTAAGAAAATCAACTGATGAAGAAAAGGGAATGTCTGCTTCATCCAAACGGATCCATGGTTATAGATAGGGTGTTCTTAAAGTCAACAATACAAGAGTTTAATGACACTATAGCCAATAAAAATCACTAAAAGTGAGAATATTGTGTGAAATGCAACATCCTTGAGAAAATATATTGAAACACACAAAATAACTTACTGCAAAAACAAACATGTAACTGTCTGCATGGGTGTAACAAAATCACATTTGGTATCTTTTGCAAAAAAGTCACCATCTGTTAAAGACTTTAGCTATTTTTGCTGCCAAATTCATAAATATATATGATTTTAACAAAAAAAAAACTAGAATATCTAGAATAAGTCCACTGTTCTCCTATTTACCTACAAAGACACCAGATCTCAATTGAAAGGAGCACCTTTGGGATGTGGTGGAGTGAGAGGATGTGTAGCTGTGTGAAGCTGTCATGCTGATATGGACCAAAGTCCTACAGGAATCTTCTAACATCTTGTTGAATCTGTGCCATGAAGAATTAAGACAGTTTATGGGAAAAGGCTCTAAACCTCTTTAAAAATGCCCCTTAAATCACTCTGTTTTTACTTCCTGGGGTTTGTGATGTCATAGCTGTACAGACTCCACCTACATGTGTGTTTCCTGCTTGTCACAGGCAGGTGACTGTTTTAAAGGTCCTCTCTGCAGCCTGTAGCCCCTCCCCCCTCCTCACATCAGACATTTTTGGACAGCCAGTCAGCACAGAGCTTGTTATCAAAGCCCCCTGTAGCCTCCCCGTTCCCCTCAGATCTGTGTATTTCTAAAGAGGAGGGAAAAAGAGCTGCATCTAATACTCCATGGAGACAAAATGTTCAATTTCTTCATTCAACTTAGATCATAAACTTGCTTAATAGGCATCCAAGACATGATGCAAACAGACATGGGACCTTTAAAACCAGAAATGGTTGCATGAAATAAAAATGTAAAGAAAAAATTCAAATATTCATAGGTGAAGATTTTTGTTCTTTTGATTGAGAAGGTAAAATGTTTTCTGCACAGGAGTTTAAGAGGGTGAGATATTGTCAAAAAGCAGTCGGATATGTTTTTTCAGAAGGTGACATGTTTTCCAAGATTTGTAATGCTATATGCAGTAAAGGGAAATGTTTGGACATTATAGATGTCTTTATTTAGAGCATGGGCGTCCAAGCTATTTTCACCATGGGCCTCTTCTACCTTTAGTGTGTAAAAGTAACAGTAAAGATGATTCAATGAAGATTAAGACATGAAAAATATCAAAAATACCTCAAGATGAACAACGACCTTAATGACAGCTTTCCATTAATGGCTCAATAAGTCAAATAGTCAATCACTGTAAAAGATTTCCAGGTGTCCTATTAGAAATAGGACATCCTATTTCTAATAGGATGTCCTATTAGAAACACAACATAAAAATCAGCCTTGAAACAGTGAAGCAAAAGAGGTCCATCACTGCTACTTTCAGAAGATGCAGTTGGTTTGTCTTCATCAATAAAGCCAAAGCTTCAAGTTCTATCATGGACCAAACTACCATTATTGTTTGGACCTTGCTGCTGGCCAACTAGAAGTTGACCCCTTTTCCATAGTTTGGACACCCCTAACTTAGAGATGTTTGGCATCTTTTGGGAACTGTCTGTCTTTCTTTCTTTATTCATCTCAAGCTTAAAAAAAATCAAACAAACAAAAAATACACAGTCATAGGTGTCTATGTCAGAGATGTGGAAGGTGTGCTGGAGAACATGAGTATGGGAAATGTGAGGGAGGTGTTAAGCTGAAAAGTTGTAATTTTGTGGGGGGGAACCCAGTTCAGCTTACCGAGGATGTGAGGCTAACAAGAGAGCAGCTGAAGTCCAAAAAACTAAAGTCACCCAAGGAATCACGTATGCTGAAGCAATAAACAAGGTGTCCGAACAGTCAGAGAAACCAAAACAAAAGGCAATGGAAAACAACAAAACAAGATCATGTAAAGGATGTGAGGAAATAAAGAAAGATACACTGACTGTAAGCAAAAAAGACTTAGAGAGGTTAAGTGGGGCAACACAAAGTTTACAAGCATGGGCTGGTGGGTCCTCATGGTCCTAGTCATTTTACGATGGAATGCAAGAAGTATCATTGCAAATGGTCAAGAGTTTAAAGCCTCACTATGTAAGATTCAGGTTTGTCTGCTCTCGAGGGGCCGCTCTGGTCGTTGGGTGTAATTGCACTGTCGTAACACAGCGCCTCACAGCAACGTGCATTTGTTGACAAACAGAGCCGGGAGAAGCGAGTTGACAAGACGTCCGAAGACATAGAAGAAATAGTAAAATAGTGAATGACCGAGCGTCACGGCGCCATGAATATCTCCAGCAATCTGAGAAAGTCGCCGGCAAATAACCGCTGGTAGCATTTAGTGACAAAACAACGTCCGCCAAGTTACACAAAGCATGCAATGCTACGAGGCAACCACAGACTGAAACCAAGTGTTGAACAGGGGAGAACCCGATGAAAACATAACTTACCTCTCCAGCAGTAACTTTGCAAGCTCGGCGTCTGTCTTGTAATTTTCCATCTCCCGACGCTCTCGCCACCAAGCAAAGTGGGCTCCAATGTTAATTCTAGTTTTGTTCCTTGCGTTGTCCGATAGTCTCTTTTTGGCCCTTGAATCTGGAGAAAGAGTCCTCATCACACGCTTTGCGGATGCCATGGCTGCTACTACATACAAAACACCGGCTTCTTTAGCTGGAAGCCAAATCTCGCGTAGTGCCGTAAAGCAGTTTGCACTTCTCGCAGCCGGGAGCAAAAGTTACATAGCCCCTAAACAGAGCAGGGAAGCGCTGTGGGAGGAAGAGGGCGGGGGCATTCTCTCTGTTACAGCGCCGAGCTCCACTGAACAGACTTTGGAGAGAATATTTGAAGGCTCAAAAGATCTGCAGTGCTGCTTTAAGCATTACATATCAAGTCTACACAATAAACCACATATAATATGTGTCCAAGAAACCTGGTTGAAATCAGAATGGGACTTTGTTTTAAATGGACATCCTGCAGTTAGAAATGACAGGAAGGATGGTAAAGGTGGAGGAGTGATGACATTTGTACAGTGTGGGGTTACGTATGGTGTCATTAGTATAGGGAAAGACTATGAATCAATAGCAATCAGGATTTGGTAAGGAGGAGCTACTATAATCCGGATAAAAGGATAGGTCATAATACACTAAATTCTATTGGGGGTCAAACACATGTGAAAATGGTATGGTGTGGGGATTTTAACGCACACAGAACATTATGGGGAAGTAGGAGCACTGACACAAATGGGGATATTATAGAGAGTTTCATTGATGAAAAAAGGTTGATCCGTCTAAATGATGGCACAGGAACTAGATACAACACTATTCAGAGCACAGAGAGAGAGCAATTGACTTAACACTGAGCTCTAGTGAAACAGCAGCTACTGCAACATGAAAGTCACAAAAGGACCTCAACTGGTGACCATTATCCTATCAAGATTAAATTAGGAATAGAAGTTCAACAGGAAGGGTTGCAGAGGATACCAAAATGGAAGTTTGATAAAAGCAATTTGGCCAAGTTTCAAATATTAAGTAAAAGCAGATGTGAGGGAGTAGACAGAGAAGAAATAAGAAATTTGAATGTATTCAACAGTAAATTAGTTTCAGCAATCATAAAAACAGCAGAGGAGACAATCCCGAAAGCTAAAGAGAACAGGGATTTAAAAAAGCGAACCATGGTGGAATGATGAATGTAGTCAAGCAATAAAAAAATAGAAACAGAGTTTTTAGGCAATTGAAGAAACACCACTCACTGGAAACATTTAAACAGTATAAAAGAATGCAGGCAATAGTCCGGAAAACAATAAAAGCAACAAAACAAGCATACTGGAGACAGTATTGTAGTACTTTAGGGAGAGAAGCAAACCTAGCAGACATCTGGGGAAAGATTAAAAAATTAGTGGTGTGAAAAAGAAATATGAAATACCAATACTGCACCAAAATAATAAGATAGCAGTAAGTAATAAAGACAAGGCAGAGCTTCTGGCGAAAACATTAATTAAGATTCATAGTTCAGAAAATTTATCAGAAACAGCTAAACAAGATAGAGACAGAACACTTTCAACAGACCCAAATGTAACAGCCAGAAGAACAGTGTCAGGGGACAGTTTAGACCTACCTTTTAGCTTATTAGAGTTAAAAAGAGCCATAAATAAAGCAAGGCAAACTTCTCCAGGGAAGGACGGAATCTGCTACACTATGTTGGCACACATGGATGACAGTTCACTGGAAATTATGTTGAAGTTGTTTATTTTAATATGGGAAACAGGGAGCATACCATCAGCATGGAAACAGTCCATCATTGTACCAATCTTAAAACCTGGTAAAAATCCCTCAGACCCTGCAAGCTACCGGCCAATAGCTTCAACATCGCAATATGGGGAAAGCAATGGAATGAATGATTACCGAAGGCTGAATTATATTCTAGAAACCAAACATATCTTTTCATCTTATCAAAGTGGGTCCAGGAAGGGGAGGAACACTTTGGACTCTGTTTTATGTCTAGATCCAGAAATAAGGAAAGCTCAGACAAATAAGGAAGTAGTTGTTGCTGTCTTTTTGATGTGGAAAAAGGATATGACATGCTGTGGAAAGAAGGACTTCTCATTAGGTTAAATAAATTAGGTATTGGGGTAAGGTGTATAACTGGGTACTAGATTTTTTTGTTTGGAAGAACTATAGAAGTAAGAGTGGGAGCAGAATTTTCAGAAGTGTATATGGTGGAGAATGGAACCCCACAGGAAAGTGTATGTAGCCCGTTATTATTTGATATTATGATAAATGATTTATTTGATGAAGTTAAACAAGGTTTAGGAAAATCTCTGTACGCAGATGATGGGGCCCTGTGTTGTAGGGGCCGGAATCTAAAGTACATTCAAATAAATTACAGGCTGCAATACTGAAAGTTGAGCACTGGGCTAATAGATGGGGATTTATATTATCAAAAACAAAATCCCAAGTCATATGTTTTCTAAGCGGCACAAAGAACTTTCACTAAAACTTTACAGCCAGACATTGGAACAAGTGAGTGAGTTCAAGTTCCTTGGAGTCATATTTGATGAAAAGCTGACTTGGAAAAAACATATGGAAAAAACAAAGACCAAGTGTAAAAAGATCAACAACCTAATGCGTTGTGTGGCAGGACAGGATTGGGGAGCAACAAGGAAAGTATTGCAGAACATTTACTGGGTTCTCATGAGATCAAGCCTTGATTATGGTAGTTTAGCATACACCTTAGGAGACCAAAAGGTCATCTCAATTCGGACCCTTGTCCATGCATGCTCCCGAGGGTCTGTAAACGGTGTTTGGAGAAAAGGCTGGCAGGTACACTCTGTCCCCCAGAAACACACCAGAGAATTCACCTGTGAAAACAAATGTTATCATCATAACCTCACAGAGTGACATTCTTGACATTTAATGGGATTCATATAGAGGCTAATAGACAAGACATGCTGGGCCTACAGTATGCCTTTTGATCCTCGCTTTGTCTTTTGTGCAACCACTTAAGCCTTATCCCTCTTGGTTTGGATTTGATGAGCCCGGCTTAGTCATTTGTCCTAGATGTCTAAATCGTACTTTTGTGCAACACCGTATAAAGCCCTCAAATCTGACTCTGACCCTCTGGAGTCCCCTAAATCTCCTCCATTGAAAGTGACACTCCTAGTCTCACACCTGGTGTTGGGGGGTTGCCTGTGGGTGCCGGGAGTTTCAGTCCTTTGTCCTCTTCTCTGCCCTAATGACCACAGCTCTGGTTTATGCAAGTGCATGCAGGCCTGAGTCCATGCTGGTCCCAACATTTTAGGGGTTTGATGTTTATAAGTAAAAGCACTTTGAATTTTCATGTTGCTGAAATGTGCCACACAAACAAACATGTTTTGCCTAAACTCTAAAAACTATTAATTTTCTCAGTTTTATCACATGAATTTCTGTTAATAGGTGCTTCAATGGACTGCATCAAGCCAGCATAAACTCTTTCCAGGACAAAAAGTTAAAATAAAACAAACTGTGTCTGTGATTATAAAGATTAAACTCACACAGTCCTCGTGTAAAGACTCAAACCTGTGTGCAATCACAGAAGTCTGATTTGTGGTATTTTGGAGGAAAAACAGGACAAAGAACCTGGAACTGCTCCAATTGTCAGACCTCCAGCAGTCTGATAGTGTTGTGTAGTTCGCAAACGGTTCGTTCAAAAGAACGAATCTTTAAAGTGAACGTACTGAACCGTTCGTTTCTCAGTTCAGTTGAGCTGCCAGCAGCGCAGCTGCCGCAGCACGCAGCAGCGCCAGGCAGGCAGCCGCGAGCCGCTGCAGGGAGGGAGGGACTGCGCACGCCGACTGCACCGCGTTGCTGACGGCTGAATCACTCATGATACCCCTTTCAGACTGGCCAAAAAAACTGTGTAAATCCTCTAACAATCGGCTCCTGTCCGTAGTTTGAAAGGGTCTAATCAGCATTTCGACCTGGGTCGACTTACCCTGCAAGCGACATGGGTTTTTATCGGCTCGTCTCCGACCGGCTTCAGTATGAACATCACACCTGTAACTTACATGACTCTTCGCCATCTCGGCAACAAATTCCATCCGCCTTTGTATCATCAGCGCCGAGTTTGTGCATTTTTAAAGAGGGACAAAAGTACAAAGTACAGAAAACCGTGTCCACGGCGTCCATGCTCTTTTCCATTGTTTACGTGGTCGTGTTTTGTTGCGCCGATGACGTCATCAACGTGATGACATCAGCTTGATGCGCCAGAGGAAAAAAAACAGCCACGCAGCTCGTCTGCTGCTGAGTAGACCCGGGTCTGCTGGCAGTGGTAAAGGAGTCACTCGCGGGTTAACCAGCGTTGAAAAAACCAGTGTTGACCCGCGGATTTTAGTGTGAAAGCGGTATCAGTGAACTTCACTCTCCTGAATTATTTTCCTCTGAGGGATACACTTTCATGGCGACCGTTGTTCCCCGTTGTTTCAACAGATTTAGTTCTGAGGTAAACAAACTTAAAACGTGAGACTCACCATCTGTAGCAGGTACTAGGCAGGAGATCGGAGTGTGTTGTGTTCAAGTATACCTTGGAAAAAACAAACTTTTTAAAAAATTCAGCTATATTGCCACCACAACAACTCACGTACAGTAGGACACAGCATGTAACAAGTAGTGTATAAAACCTGCAGTTTAAGAAACACATGCTGTGTGACTGTCTGATCCTCTCATTAAGAAAATTTTCGAGGGAATGGTGCATGTTCAGAGTGAATCCTTCACTGAATGTACTGTGGTCTGTTCAGTGAACGTATCACTCACTGAACGTCGTACTGCAGGAGACACTGAAACAGGAGTCAAGCCATATAAACATAAACACACACCTCCCCTTGTGTTAACAGGTTTAGTTTCTAGAACAGATTATGATTAGCAGAGTAAAGAATGGCAATAACTGAATGATGTACAAAATAAAACAACAACAAAACAACTTTTAAGCTTTTACTCTGCAGGCTATTTGATAGTTCCTATAGTTATTAAATTGTTATTATTATAGTTGCATTTTCATGTGATTTTCAAGGCATAATTTTCACTAGAACTGTCCGTCACATCCACAGAAAGTCATGAATATGTCAGTGAACTGAACTGAAGCCTGAACTGTTCAGCCATGTATCAGTTCAGGAAGTCGGAGTCACAGGCTCCTCCCGCCAAGCACTGAATGATTCGGTGATTCAGTGAATGAATCTTTTGAACGAATCTGTTTAGTGAACTGATTCTAGTGATTCAGTTCATCTAAAAGAGAACTGCCGTGCCCATCACTACAAACTAACTTCCAAACATGGTTCAGTCGGGACATGAACAGCTGCCCTTTGGGTCCCCCACCCACATCCTTCTGGACTGAGGAACTGGATGCTTTTATAAACCAAGAATCACCATATTTATAAAAAAAAACAAACAAAAAAAAAAGTCATGAAAGGTTTCTGTTGGTCCAAAAATTGTATGTGGATTGGAAAGTGGTTTTTGTTTGTTTTGTGTGACAGAGGGTTTTAGAACACATATCACCAAATTTAATGATTGCACATTTTTTGCTGATAAGTGGGGTGATTATGGACTAAAGAAGGTAGTATCAGCATATCACTAAATGGAGCTTGCATGTAAGGAGCCAGGGTCTGATGAAGGTGACATGCTGTTTTGGTTCTCATGGCCATATGGTAGGGTATGGAAGATAAAATAGCAATTAGTACTAGTGTGGTGGGTGCCCCAGAGTTCACTGAACAGCGTCTTTGCGGTGTCCTGGGGTCTAATTGGACAAAACACCTGTAATGGGAGGTCCTCACCTGACAACCCCAGTGATGTTCTGGCTCCTGCTGCACATCAGAGTTTGAGGGCCAGTAAGAGGCCATGTGGAAGAATAGATAGCATCAGCATTACCACTGCCTGTAGCTTGCATGTACAGAGCCTGGGTCAGTTTAAGGTGGTAATGCTGTATCAATGAAGGGCCATGCAGTTGGTGAGGTACCTCTTCAGGAATGTATGTAGATGCTAGTGGGGTTAGTGGTCTCTGCATTGAGTGCTTATCCTTTCGTTATGGCACAAGTAGCTTACCTTGTGTTTCTTTCAAAAGAAAACTGGATACACCTGTGTGAAAAATAAATGCCATTGCATTAAACATGACTAAAACATTATCAAAATGTGTTTTGAATTGTCCTGAAAATGGATCTGGTGGCAACTAAGCAATCACGCTACTTACAAAGCTATATCTTATTTATTTTAGCTATATCTTATCATACTGAAAATATCTTTAATTAAAATAATTTTAACGTCATGCCTCTTTTATTTATTTAATGGAATAGTTTTCAGTAGCTATATATCAAATTATTTTGTCAGCTTTGCAGTTCAATCTTCAGTGGAGGTTACTACAACTTTCCTTCGGCTCCTTTTGCTTCAGGAGATTTGTGGTTGCCATGGCAACATCAGAACTGCGCACTGTAGGCCTACCCTGTTTCCTGGATGTGCGTATTTTCGTGTGTTTATGTGTGATTGTGCGTCGCAGTGGGTAGGCCGTGCCTCTCCATCACGCCCCCCTCCACCTTCTCCTCCTCCTAGGGCCCCCATCACCAACACTGCAGCTTCATGTGTTCGGGATTCTTCCGGAGGGGGGCGGGACCTGTTTCGCTGCAGAGGGATGCTCCGCAGCCCTACTCCGGACCAACCACAGTGGAAGTCCTTGCGCACAGGCACGTAGCAGTAGCACACACACAAATACAAAACGTGCTCCGACTGCAACCGAGCAGCCCTAGTCCCTAGCTTCTGTGCTACATCTCGGCTCTCCTTCCTTCTCCTCTTCCTCCTCCTCCTCCTCCTCCAACTCCTGCTTTCTCTCCGTCCGCCGCAGCTCTGACTCACTCAGCGCTTATTTTTTCCCATCCAGACCGAGCCGAACCACACAACCCGAAACCATGTCCTCGAACCTGCCCCCCGGGACTGCAGCTGGGGCTAAAAGCAAGCCTCTTTCCCCTTTCAAGAAGCGGGGCAGCCTGCAATACACAGCCAGTACAGGTGAGTGGATATGCAGCCTGTGTGTGTGTGAGAGAGAGGATTTAGGTTTTACAGCAGAAGGGGGACAACTTGACTTTAGAAGCCCGGGGTCCTGTGCCTTTTAACATTTTACTTTATAATGTCAATTTCTACTTTTTAAACAAACGCATTTAGAATCATGATTGTCAAACATGATTTTAGAGTAGAGGAAACACTATATTAGTTTGACTCTCTGTTTGTAGTTTGGGGGAACAGTAACCTGTTGATTTGGGAGAATGCACTCTGCATGGCGAAGATTTCAGCTTGGGCACTGCCCAGTGCTTTTCTGCATTTGCAGGCTCATTTTTCCCTACAAAACATTACCATGTATATATTCTTCATATAGTAACTCAACAGGCAGCATTGTTTTACTAATATGACATCACTTAAATGTTACACAAGTTGCTTTTTGGTAATAAAAACTAGGGATGCACATCGGCATCAGTTCTACAAAGGTTGATCTTGGCCCTTCTTACAAACATCGGCCATCGGCAAATGAATGTGTGATGAGCAGATATCAGATCCAGATGTTTAGTTGTTGTGTCATACTAATTTAATGCTGACATTTGGCACACCTAAACAAGGTTTAGAGAAGAATTGCCAATACTGGGCAATAGAAAAAACCTGTTGGACAAATTCATCATCATGTTTTAACAGGAGAGAAAATTCTGGCATTGAGGGAGAATGATACCAAAAGTGGTAATTAGAGTAACATTGGTACTGTTATCGGCTAAATTATTATTTTTAACATCTGTATTGGCATCGGCCCTGAATTTCACAATTGGTGCATCACTAATAAAAACTCATATTTCATGACTTGTTGACCCTTTGGCTATTGTCGCCCTGTCAAAAAATGTTGCACAAGGTCAAACAGTGCATATGTTGCAATAGTGTGACTTGTCTTTATTCTGTACTCAACCTTGAGAGCAGCATATGATGCTTGTTTGCTGTGTTTCTCATGCCCGGCACTACTATTTGGCCTGAGGTGAATATGAAAGTTGGTACCTCACAACATGATCCCCGGCTGAATGAGAGGATTAGCCTCCGCTATGATGTGTGCACAAACCAATCAGCCTTTCATCCAAACTACAAAGAGTGCAGAATGACCATAAATACTGTATATCAGCCCCCCTTTCATTCAGTGGACAAACTATTGCTGAAATTTTTAGTGCTTCACCATGTTCATAGATACGTAATAAAAAAATAATAGTCATTTGCAGCAGATTTTTTAAAATTTTTCTCTTTGTGTACGTTATTTCTCAAAAACAATGGTCTGTAAAGTCGATGACAGATTTCTTTTTTCCTACAAGCAAAAACCTGTGGAAATGGGATGACTTTTGAGAGCTCTTTTAGGCAGACAACTCAAGGTGGGCTGGTTTCATACCTGCCATGCATCATCAGTCACCTAACAAAACGACCTATAAATAAACAATCTGTTCAAGCGGCAAGATTTCTGGTTTATTTTCATTACTTAGTCAGCTCTGCCCTGCGACAGTACTGCCCTCTTGCTTTCAACCCTTCACCAGCCCAGCATTCACCTGTAGGCTCTGACAAGGGGATTTAAGATATCTCTTCACTGCTACATTTTGCATGTAAAGTAGAACTACAAGGGGTGGTTAGGTCAGAGCCAGGATGCCGAACTCAGACTATGTCCTGGTGCTGCAATAAATATTATGGAAAAGATACAAATGAAAATGAAATGTAAAAGTTACTAACAATAATTAAAACAAGACAGGCTAAAAAGAGCTTGAAGAAACAGGACAGAATGATACTCCTCAAGAAAAAGTGACATTGCAACATATTTTCACATTGCAGGGTTTAACAAGATATGAAACATACATGAAGTTAAACAAAGCAGTGACTTTCTGTTGGCTTGAATATTACAAATTAATGTTAGAAATTTGAATTCCAAAAATCACATTTTTTATTGAAATGTATTTCTATTTTAATTTCTCTTCTTATCAATAAAGAATGGAATGCAATAGACGGTTATGATGTTGTGATAATGATATGAAGTTTTATATACAAACACTCAAGCATCTTTTTGAGAATGAAGAGGCAGTAGTTTCAGAGGGGTGTTGATGGCCCAGTTTGGTTGGTCAGTACGCCATCAGTTGGAAAGTCAGTGGATTGAGCCCAGCTCTCCTAAATTATGTCAATATGTCCTTGGGCAAGATGTTTAACCCCAAGTTGTACCTGCTGAGGAGATTTATGTCACATTTTACCTCGCATAAAAATGACACTTTATTCTTGCACTTTAAAACAAGCACCTTTAAATATGCACTTTAAACAATATTTATTGCATCTAGGTGCAATTTTAACATTTTAGATTGTATTGTTGTTGATGTATTGTGTATAACCTACTGAGGGACTGCAGATGCAATTTAGCAGTTATATTAACACTGACATGTTAACATCTGTTTTGTTTACTGATGTTCATTAATGTGCAATGTCCCTATCAAGTAAACACAAATGACTAACATCACTAAGTGGATGTGAGAGCAGCTGGTTGTGAATGGATTGTGCTATACAAGCCCAAGTCCATTTAACATGTAGTTGTGAGTGTGGGTTAGTTGCACTGAAATGGAGGAATGACTGCAATAAGACATTGAACAAAGCAGTGAATCTCAATAGACTACATGCCTCTAACAGACAGAACATTGGTATAATTCCCTTACAGTTTTTCTTGAAAGGTTTCACCCCACCCAGTCACTTTTTAAGGGATGTTGCTTAGATTGACACAAAAATATATTCCATGGATATGTTAAACAGTCTGTTTAATGAGGGTGATCATCACAGATGTGACGTTGCCGGTCCCAGCCCCTCATCACCTGATAAGTCATGTGACACTATGGTGACCCCTTAAGTTTAAGATAATCGATTAATAAGCCTTTGCAGCACGTGCAGTCCACCTTTTTCTTCGTGTTTTGTCCATGGATGATATGAGGGAAACATATTCTATCATGAATTTCCCACAGCTTGACTATGTGGCAGTTACACCTTACTATGAATATATTTGCAGATTTCAGCCAAGTAAAATGGATATAATTGTGCATGCTCCTTCAAAGATGGTGCTCTTAATACACCATGGCATGATATAACTTGATATTGTCTAGTTAAAACGTAATTCTTGAGAATTACACATTTTCAAGCGTTTTTATCATTGATTTTGCCGCTACTTCACACTTTAAGGGTGGCTGATAACTTGAAATGGTGCAACATAGTATAAATTGCACACATGGTAAGCGGGAAAGCATTGTTTATTTGTATGAAATATTTTCTTTTTTCTTTTTTGCTATAAATTTTAGCCTGTTTATTGTGAAATAGCTTGAATTTGATATTTTCCCCCATCCTGCATTGTGTCCAATGACATAATCCTATAATACAGAGGAACATTGCTCCAGATATCTCTTGTATCTTTAAAAGCCTTGCACACCCTGGTTATGCTGCCACTGGGAACCAAACATACTGTGACCGTACGATGACTGTCACAGATTCAGATCCTGACAACAAGTGATTCACCAGCTCCCCACCCCCCACCCCCATCCCTCCCATCAGGATGCTTCCTGTGATTACCCTCATTTACAGCCTTGTGTAGCTGTTACAAAAAACTGCTCTGGGGCCTGAGTGACGAAGGAAACAGCTGGCATGATTGGAGACAGTCTTTACTTCAATATTAAACAGACACAAGAGTGTATTTAAACATGGGTTGCAGAGAAAGGCAGAGTGAGCACAGTCTCTGCAAAGGTAAATTAATGTAACATCCCATTTTTGCTGTTATTGCATCTAAGGGAACCATCTGAGTAAGCAGAGATGACATTCAGATGACTCATCTTTTGTCTTTTAAAAGGGCAGTAATCTATCTTCATGCAGATTGCAGGGCTGAACAATATATATTGAGTTTTAGGAGATGTCAGTATTTTATTTTAATTAAGGTAATATAGGGCAAGAAAGTATTGTTTATGTATTTTGTGTTTATGGTAGTGATGAAAAATTAGATGCTTTGTCTAATACTCAAAAGATTGTTTACAGAAAAAAATACTGATAGTTCTTTGCATATTGACCACAAGATAATATTTTTGAAATATTCACTCCAAGTTTTAAAAAAATTTTGTTTGCCTTACTCAAAATTACTTTGGAACATTTATGTTATGAGAAAAAAAAACGTATATATATATATATATATATATATATATATATATATATATATATATATATATATATATATATATATATATATATATATATATACATATATATATTTATTGCTGTTTGATACCACAGCTTGAAAAAGGAGTCCGAAATGCATACCAGTTGAGTTTGACTAACAAAACTAGCAGACAAACTTCCACATACTGCTTAAATTACACAAATCATATAAAAGTTTATAATTCTGTGTTGGTATATCTTGACTTTAGCTTCACATTAAACAGTTTAGCTCAAGGTATTCTAAATGAAGTGATCGGGTTGTAGGTAGTTGTGCCCTTGATTGGTTCTCCAGGTCTCTTTCTGATCTGTTTTTCTCCGTGTTTACTGGCCCCTATATGTCAGAATCTGCTGTTCTATCTTGCAGTGTTCCTCAAGAATCTTTCCTGGGTCCTGCTTTACTTTCTGTGTGCTTCCTCTGGGCCATATTATTAGTTGGTTCCAGGAAATTGTATTGTTTAGCCAATCTAGCTGCATATTTCTGTTAACCCCATTGATATAGTCATATCTGAAAAACTGCACAACTGTCTGGCTGTTATCAAGGATTGGGTGAATGACAATTTCCCACAATTAAATGTAGAACGGTGCTTTATCAGATCAACTTGACTCACTTAAAAACATATTTGGATCTCTTGTAAAGTTGGATGAACTTGCAAGGTGTGATATAGCTCCCTCTCTTTTGGTTAGAAATATGACCAAATACCTTTTTTACTTTTTGATACCACTAATCATTAAAATAATGGAGATTTTATTGCAAATGGTATTTAATATATGTAAATGTGGTTTGTTAATTTGGCACTGCCAGACAATTTTGAGTATAATTGTACTTGTAAAACACAAATGTGGCCATTATGTCAACCCATCATCACCAAAGTGCAAATAACTATGTCAACTAAAAAAATATAATGATTTAAAAAGTTTTATTCAAATATGACTCTTCCACACTAGTATAAAGAAACACAGTGTCTCATTTCTCCATGCAGACAAAGTTTAGTCTCGTAAGAAACAGCTCAAATCCAGTGCTTCACTAAGTCCATTTGTGTTTGCTGAACAAAGTCCGTGAATCCAAAAAGCTTCCCTTCTTGGAAGCTGGTTGGTTGCCACCACTATGTTTAGATATCACCCTTTCAGCACCAATAAACCCATACTCTTTCCCTTTGTATTGTCTAACAGTGGCACATTTCTGACATTGTGGCAAACACCGGGTATGGTGTCTTTTTTCCCGCTAAATATGTACTGAGATGTGATTATTGTTCCTTATCGTCCAGCCCTTGCTAGCTGTACCACATGGTCCGTAAAATAGTCATAAGAAGGACAGCAGATTCACGCTCATTGAAAGAGAATACGCCCTGATTGAACTATGGTTGATGTCATTGTGGTATTTTTTTTTTTTTTAATTCCATGAAGGCACTTACAAAAAGGCCATTTATTATTTGTCGGTCATTAAGATTCTTTAATGATTAGCTTGAAAGGCACTTAGCCTGCTGAAAAAGCCTGTTAGATTGTTTTAATAAGAAACCTAACCTTTCTTTTCGGTTTAATAAGCTTTCTGCAGGGCCATCAGCACAGCAGAGAAAAACAAATGTGGATTGATGCTGCATTACCTAATCAGCTCTAAATGAGTTTGAGTCTCTCACAGCCCTGCCCTGTCTTTGGATTAGAAACCTCCTTACCCACAGTATACACTTTTCCACGTCAATCAAACAGCCTTTTGCTCTCTTGTGCATTTATGGTGAGAGCTGAGGCACAGCGTTGTCCATATTTCACGCATTATTGCTGGGTTTGTAAAGTGTAATTAGCAGTCAGTGCATGAATCACTTCTCTGGCTGTGAAACAGGTAGTCCTGATATTAGAGTACCACCCACTCACCATTTAGCCCACTCCGTGCCTCATGCTGTTCTGCACTTACTGAACAATAGAAATCAGAGTGAATAAGAAGGACTTTGTGGAGTTGCTAATATTTGCTTTCAGGTTAAAGCTTTGTACAATAACAGCCCTGGAAAATATGATGATTGTAGCTATAGGCATTGTTATATGTCATGTTTCAAGCACTTCACTTGTACTAAAAGAAAGGTAAAAACTTTTAACATACTGCATAGAAATAATCTAAAATACTTCAGGAAAATTCTTTTTATATCACAGTAGTCCTCTTTCAGTGTTATTTCAGAACCAGAATTGGTATTTACTACCAAGTACATTTACACTTACAAGAAATTTGACTTGATTTATTGGTGCAAAAGACATTCAACATATTGTAAGAGTAAAAATAAGTTTGTTGAGAGGAATAAAACAAAAATAATAAAACAAATGGAATTAGGTAAATATAAAAGTATATAAACTACATAAAGTAAGCACAAAAACATACCACAAAGGTACATACTGAAGGAACAGTAAAGGAGCTGTACAGATGTGCAGTGGGTGATATTATAGTGCAGTGTAAATTTAAATCATTGTGTCAAATAAATATCAATAGTTACAATGTGCAGTGGAATAAAATCTGAATTAAATTTTACATGAATATAATTTTAGAGAGCTGTTTTAAAGGGCCGTGGTGGGAGGGTTGAAGTATTGTTCATAACACCGTCTGCAAAGGGGAAGAAACTGTTCTTGTGGCAGGAGGTTTTAGTAAGGATGGGCCGCAGCCTATTGCCAGAGGGGAGGGTTTCAAAGAGTCAATGTCCAGGGTGAGAGGGATCAGCCAAGATTTAATCTGCACACCTCCGAGTCCTGGAGGTGTGCAGAAATGGAAGGTTGTAGCTGAACACCTTCTCTGCAGAGCGAATGATGTGCAGCAGCCTGGTCTTTTCTCTCTTGGTGACTGCAACATATAGACATTGTTATGTTTATATGTTAACAACATTTATGTGTTCTTGTGAGTAAAGGTAAAGCTTATTTGATTTTTTTTCCACTGTCCTATAGTTGAATCTCTTCTTGTGGCTCAAATTTTTAAATGATGTAATGTTATACAATTTAATAAGAAAACAGTTTGATACAGTGCAATATAATACTAAGAAAAAAATGTGTATGATATAAAGCATTAAGTAATGATACTATGTGGAACAATAAAATTCAATATGATTTCATTTGACCCTGTTCTGTACAGTACAAAATGATGAGATACAATATTACAAGATATCGTATGCTAAGGTACCATACATGGTATGGTGTGTTACAACACTTTATGAAAAGATACAGCATGGTAGAATACAGTACAATTGTGGATAACGTGAGATGATACAATATAGTACTGTATTGTAGGATTTATATGGCATATTAGATCAGTGTTGGGTTAAATGTTACTTTTAAAAGAACCTTGTTTTGTCACTGCATCAAACAAAAACAAACTGTAAAGGAAGAATAACTAAAAATAAACCCCTTTAACCACCCATTTACGTTGGCTATGAAAACAGCACTCAGCCAACTGAGAGTCTGCCTGTGTGTCATTTCTCCACATTATAATTTACAATTTATAATCTATATCTTTGCAGATTTATAACAGAATAACAGATGTGCAAACTCCCACAGCTCTTTAACCCCCATACAGTCTTTCATCCAGCCATATAATGCAGTGTTATTATGTATTTTGTGCTGATAAATTTACACTGAAATATTTGTAATTTCATGATTATTTTTCATATTTTTGTGATTAAAACATAGAAGTGTCTGCACTGGACCTGCATTTTGATCCTTGAAAGAAGCAACAGCTTCTAGTCAGTCTTTTGACTGATCAGATGCCCCAATTTCTTATTTTCTTGTTTACTTGGTGGTAGTGTCCAATGAGAAGCAGCCAAAGGTCAAATTTTGAAGTGGGTCTCTGTTCCACTTGAAACCAAAACTGCTGCAACGATTGGCATAAATAACAATGTAGGGCAAAAAACATAAACAAGCTTAAAAATGAGACGAGAAAGAGAAAAAAGATGAGAGCTCAGTATGATCTATCATATTTTTTTGTGTGAAGTAGCATATAGTCATGCCTCTCAGGGAAATGTTGGGCAGGAAATAGTGCATTAGTTAATGTAGTCTAGTAGAAATACAGTATGCCATTACTCTTTATCTTTGTAGAAAATAAATACCTGAATAAGACTGATATAACACTTAAGATAATTGAGACTCAGTCCAATCCCTTTATCACACCTTATCACTGCATGCTCAACACATGTCACAAACTGACTGACAGTAATAACATGGGAAAGCCCCTCCAAGAGGTATAAGTGAGTGACTAAGTCCTTGGAGTGTCAACCCTAATACACCTTCTTATGATAACCTGTGTGTGCCTCTGCACTATGAACTATCTGATCCATGTTACTCACACTGACCAACATCTGGTCTATCAAAGGTCTCATGGACTTGTGCCCTGTGGGTTACATCCCTTCTCTGTAGTTATGTTGCTCATACTTAATGGTAAAGGGATGTAGTAGATGAACATAGTACCTGATGTTGACTGAGCAGTGGCTGCCTCACATCAAACTGCAGGAGTCCTGTATGAAAGCCGTATTGCATGCAGTGGAGACAGGATTTTAAGCAATTTGTATGTGGTTGCAATAGTGTTTTGTTTTGAGTTTTGGCCGGGTTTAACAGAGACTATACTATGCCTTAACTTTTGTTTACATATTCAGTTTCAATGACTGTTAGAGTATGTTCATTTATGTTCATAAAATCATCTAGTTTTTTTTATACTGAGAACCCCTGATCCACCTGTATTCCCACTATGTCTGAGATGCTCTTTTAGAGCTCCTGACACTTGTAGACCCCTTCCCATCACGGGCCTAGTCCACTTTGATTGGTTGACTGGTCTACTATGTGGTAATTGGTCAGTTCAGTGCTGCTCTGTGCCACATTATCAGAAATACTGTGTTCATTCTACTATATCTGCTTAGCACTGGGCTTGCCACTCCGTGCCAAAGGGCTTAAACTTCTGTCAAAACTACTACTGGCACTTGGGGTACTCTATCATGAATAATTGCAAAGCATAATTCAGGATGTTTAAGCTCAATACAGTAACTAAACCGGTCTGCCTAAAGCTCCGACAAGGAACTTTTTGTTTGTGTTGATTTTAGTGACCCCTTTATTTTATGTTTTTGCTCAGTTTTTTCTTTTGTTCTGTTAATGCATCCCCCACCCTCAAAAACCCTGCCATCATCAATGGAAAAATTAAAATTCATCATGGAAGCTAAAGTGCTGTTCTGAAGTACTATTTTTCAAGAACTTGTGCTTTAAATCATTTAAGCTTTCTCTTAGCTATACTTCAGATAGAAATACTTTTTCCTTTACAGGCAACTTTAAAGACATGTTTCATGCCTCGACATTGGTAACAGGAAAAGTTAGAGGTCACATGGTCTTGTGACTGTCTGTTGTTTGATGTCAAATCTTACGAAAAACTTTGAAGGTTTTTCTTTAAATTTTGCTCAAATTTGGGTTTTGAAAGTCATAGGTCAAAGATCAGTGCCACGTTATTATTCCTTGCTTGTGAACATGATTTCTCACAAAAAGTTTGAGGGATTTTTGGCAGGCGTTGCACAAGTGTTCACTCTGAATCAAGAAGAATTTATTAGATTTTGGACTTGAAAGGCCTAAGTCTTGCCAGTGCCATTGCTTACAAAAAATTGACAAATTACACGGCAATCAACAGTCACTATTCCTCTTGACCTGCCACCACTGTGCTTTCAGTGTCCTGCACTTGTATACCTTGCAGAGGCCTATATCTGCCAGGCAGTAGTTCTAGTTAGTTGATAATTAGAATAAATGGTAAATGGATGTGAGCTTATATCGTGCTTTTCTGGTCTTTTACTACTCATAGCTGCTTTACACCACAGGTCACATCTACCCATTCGCTCTCAAGAATTGTGATGAATTCACTCACTGATGTTTTTTGAAGGTCTCTATGTTAGTTATCTATCAGTATCAAATAACAATTTCAAGCCCTTTCATGCCAATTTTCACGGCACTGACGCAGCCGTGGAAGCAACTTGACCAAGGACACATCCCCATGAGCTGGGCTCAAACCTGCAACCTCTCAATGACTGACCAAGCACACTATCCAACTGCGCCACCAATGCCCCAATAATCCACCACTGAAGTCAGATCACACAATTAATGTATGATCATGCCCAACCCATTAGCCCTAGGACTTTGGGAGCTGTTGGCCATTAAAATCAGTGGCTTCATCTTTTTTAGTGTGCTGTAGTAAATTACAACAAAAAACATCTGGATATCTGGAATGCTTTATGACTCCCTGATAGAGAGTCTAGCTGGCTAGATTTTTGTCGAGCCTTTTTTACTTATGTTCTCACATCAGAGACATTATCCAGCGAGAGCATAGAGAGCTCTGCATGAGGATCAACTACGGATGTCAACAAACCCAAGATATTGCCACAAGATGGAACCAGGGGACAGAGGAATAGTTTGTAAAGCTCTGAAAAAACATCTCTGCCTTGATGTCATAGAGGAACCACTACATCAGACAGAAAAAAGAAAAATGTTAAAGAGAAATAACTTGGCAACTTAACACCTCTATGAGTAACTCCTAGCATTTAGTATCAAGCTGACATAACATTTAATGCAACATGTGGAAAGATAAACAAACGTATAGTATTTTGTGTTTGTTTGCTGCCTTCTGGGTTGTCCCTTCTTCTTCCAATGTCATCATATTTCATGGTGTGAAGTTGGGTACAACCGTGTAGTCTGTCTTGTCTGCCAAGACATTGTTGTCCCTATGAGTGTATTATCTGAAATAGTGATCATCGCAACAGTTAAAAGTATTATGTAGTCCAATCCCGGCATAAGCTGTTAAGTCAATGGATCTTAAAGGTCCCAATTATACCCTTTTACAACAAGTGTACAGTGGTCCCAGATGTGCCCAGTCAATATTTAAAAAAATATTTAAGTTTCTTGCCACTCAGAAATGTTTGCATGCCTATAAACCTCTTTGTTTCAGTCCTGCTCAGAAAAGGCTGTTTTAGTGACTGGACCCCTTTCCGACAGTGAATATCGCCCCATTCAGGCTGCCATTTCAAGCTACATTCACACCTCTGTGATGCTTCATTTGAACTCTAAATGTCACAAAGCCAGAATATCTCAGTGTGAAGTTCACCCTCATGGAAATATGTGAATGTCTCAAGAGAGGCAAGGGATAATTCTCATGATGGTCTGTGGACAGGCCATGGGCATATATTTTTGTATTAAATCCATGGAGAATTGTATTTTTTCATTATGTGAACTTTGAGTCTAACAGCAACTATTTTAGTTAACATTAGGTACCTCAACTATATCCTAGGCAAAAGTGCTAAATATTAGTTGTCATTGGCTGTATGATCAGTTCTGCTCATCTGTCATAGATGACAGTTGAAATGTTTAGCTTTTACTGCTGACAGAAAAATAAATGAGAATCAAATTCAAAACATCACTGTTAGCTTTGATTATGAATGTCTTTTTGTCACGTTAAGAACATTTTAATATAAGAACATTGTTTTAATTGATATAAAAATAAAGTGATAATAAATTTGTAAACTAAACATTTTCAGAAACCTGGCATCATGTTTCAATATACATTGGACTATTTATTAGTTATGACTTTTAACATACAAGTTGCTGAAATAATATCTAGCATTATCAAGCCCCTAAATTTAAATAATTTCTTAAAATTTGTTGTGTCACTGATTTCTTTTTATGATTTCAAATTATATTCTTTCAGTACTTCCATCATAACACTTCCTGAACATAAGTAGTCTTAACAACCTTATCCTTGTTCCCAACCCTTCACCTGAAACTATAATCATGGGTCAGCATATTTTAATTATGGCTTTAAAAATAAATGCATTGTTCACAGAGTATATGCTTGTTTTATGCAAGTCAAGAATAATGTTGTTTTCCATTTGAATATCATCCAGGCCTATCAAGACCATCCAGAAACACGCCCCACTGAGGGAGATTCTGTTCTTCATCCTATCTGATGTTCTGTCATATGCAGCTATATGCTACATTTAGTCACTTAGCTTGGAAAAGGGGGTTCTCCTGTATTTCCCAGCTCCTGAGAATGATCATTTGTCCAGTCATGACAGTATCTACTATAATGACTGATAGATACTATCCTGAAGATTTCTGCTTCTAAAAAGGCAGAGAAGACTTTATGGTCTCCTAAAATGTGAAGCTTGGGACAAAATCCAAATTGTTTTTCAACAACAGTGACAATGTAACAATGAATCTTTATTCAGTACTGATTAACCATTGGAAAAGACCACAGCACATGTATCAATGAACCTTCATCAACACAACATTGCCTGTACATAGTTGAGTCTTTTAGACCCAGCTCTCCTGGTAAGCTTCTGGGGAGAGCATATTTCACCAGGTATTGCTGAGTAACCACGACTACCATAGACTAACCGGCATCATCCACGGAGGATTTATGCGTTCTCTCCCAGTTTCCCAGCAGTGATCCCCAGCTTCCCGGCTTCTCTGATTTGATTGTCCATAAGGGCAACCAGCGCAGACATTATTATCACAATAGAGTTTGGATTCCTTCTCATCTTTTTCACGACCAGAGGAGCCAGTTGGTAGATTAAACTCCTACCGAAACCGGTCAGGAGAGGAGCAAAAACACTGTTTCCTGTAATTAAAGATTTAAGTGACATTCTTTGCACCTCTTTTAAAGAAGAAATTGAGTCCATTTCTGATAAAACTGCAGATATTGCCGCGTCCACAGAGACCGATTCAGAAGCCGCCATTGTTTTCAAACATGCAGTCACTTCCCGCTGTTGTCACGCCTGCAGCTCTTTCCCCTGGTTGGGTCGTTCAACTTTTAGCTGAGTGAAGTTGTAGAGGATTGGAGCTTGGCAAGATGGACCTGTGTGATTTCAGACAATGAATCATGCAGGTCTGTCTGCTGTGCAAGGTTATTGACATTGAGTGCTGATTGCTAACAGTTTTACCTGTTCCTGTTCCTCGTATGATCCCCCAAACCCCCATATCTCTTTCCCAGGCAATTCAGAGAGCTTTAACACTCCTGCTTCTCCCATTAATGTCAATGATAATAATTATCCTCATGTAAACACGCTTTAGATTTAAAATTTAAGTCCTGTAAAGACATAATTTTGCATAATGAGTATTTTATTTGTTATACTTGGTTGTTTATTAGATATTTGATCATACATTTGATATGTGTTGTACCTCCGGCAATATGACTGTTGTTGTGATGATTTCATATTGTACAAGCTGTTATTATCATGAATATTTGGTCTACCTGTATGATTTTTGTAATTTTTAGTATAATGGCACATATCATAATTAGCCAGCAGTAGTTTGTTTTGTGCAACATTTGACCACTTGAGGGAGTCTGGTATGAATAACTCAATCAGCCTTC
Source organism: Cetoscarus ocellatus (assembly GCA_037902135.1). Lineage (NCBI taxonomy): Eukaryota > Metazoa > Chordata > Actinopteri > Labriformes > Labridae > Cetoscarus > Cetoscarus ocellatus. The sequence goes on along the minus strand of JBAMNC010000460.1, from coordinate 60,888 downwards.
TTTATAAATATCAGTCCTGTTTGTTGTGCTCATCATGGGGCCTCAACAAGTTGATTAACCCTCCTAGAAACAATTATGGCTGTGGTGGATTGAAAAACTGATCTAACCTTCAGAGGCTGAGTGGTAATTGTCTTGTTGTCAGACTGTATTTGATTCTGTGAGGTGCCCAAGGAATTTCTGTTCAATTTGTCAGCAGCACTTTTCAGACTCGATTATTCTGGTGAGAGAACAGCGGCACATGAGAAAGAAATTACAGAGTTATTGTGTTGCAGGAAATCCAATAAAGCTGGGGTTTACGTTTTGATAGCAACAGGAAAGAGTGCAAATATATATTTGATATAAATCTCAGTGACTTCAAATCCCCAAGGATCCACAACTGACAGTTTGGAGGATTTCTTTATCAATAATCACTATGGTAGTTTTAATTACAAAACTCTAAAACACGGTGATAGCTGTACAGGACCACAGTATATGCATCAGCTCTAGTTGCTTATTCCTTTTAATGCAACACTATTTATGTGAAAGGGGCATGTTTATCATAAAACACCAGGGAAAAGACTGAATTAAATTTCAGTTTTTAACATTTCGTATTTTACATTTTCTGAAAAGTTTTAACTAACTTTTTAAAGATGAACTTTTTTTAGTATCAACAGCTGAGGGGCACAGACAGGGTAGAGACTTTTTGAATATTTGTCATTGTAGGCACAAAGTTAAATGTTTACAGGCTACACTAACACAACCTGAGTTGAGCCGTTGACATTGTTAAGCAAGAGAAGATAAGATGTCACACATTTAACCAAATGTTTACTGTCCTCGGCACGCTTTTTACACTTTGCTTGCAAATTCATGGGATTACCAGGTCTTGGCTAACAATAGCTTCAGTCAATGCAGCTTGTAACACTTCCTGAGAAACTTAGTTGGCCCCATACATTTATTTTGCAACCCTTTTGCTCTCACATTGTTGTTAGCCTGAGTAAATTTCTATTTGTGCAGAAGTGCCGTAGGAAGAAAGGTGGGTTTGCACAGTCCACACAGTCCAAACACAGGGAATGGTTTCAAAATCATTTATCACTTGTTGATATAAAATGACAACAGTTGCTTGAATAACACTTTGCTGCTGATTCATTCAGCACACATACACACCACACACAGGTCTGTGTTCAAATCCTGGGAAAGCATGTTACAGAAACTACTGCTGTGCCCTTAATGGGGACAACGTGCTGGCCCTTTAATTTTATTCATGTGAGAGGAGATGGAGGCAGGGGCTCATTTATTAGACAGTCAAACTGCTGCTATTCAGCTGGAAAAAAAAAACACCCCATACTCTACAGCTGAGACAGCCCCTTTTTATTCTCACGCATACACAGAGGCCAAACAAACATCCCAAACACATGGTCTCCTCAGCAAAACACAGCACAGAGGATAACATATAGGCGAGGGGGGTGATGTTGGAGAAACCAACTGCAGGAAAACACACACATCAGCTGGTGATGCATGTCGTCTCCCCCCCGCTTCCTCTCCCTCCTGTGGTACAGCCCAGATAGATGTCAGAGGCATTTAAATGAGGAGGATGAGCTCCAGAGGCAGCGAGTGCAGCGACAGCTGGCCTGAAGAGAGCAGAGGGGGGTCACACTCTGGGATGTGAGGGGGAGTTCATGGATCTGCTGGACCAACTCTTTGTATGTATGACAGGGACAGATTATAGAGGATGGATGACTCTTCATTCTGAGTGTTTCTGTCTGGGTTTGTGTGCGTTTGGCCTGTTTTGTTTTTAGACTGTGAATCTCTGAAGTGTTTCTTCTCGTTTTTCTCCATCCCTCTCTCTCCATTCATGTTAAACCTTTCTTGAGAGAACAGCAGACGCCATCCTGGGACATTTGCTGTTAAGCATGCTCCATCCTCCTGCCAGGACAACCTTTCACTCTCTCCCCCCCTCTCTCTGTCTCCCTCTTGGCCCTGCTAGCTGCTGGTTAACTCAGGTACGCTCCACTACCCCCATCCTGAGCAAAAGCACAAATAACCCTCTCATCCCTAATAACCCTCCCTCCCCCTCTTATTTTTCCCTCTTTTACACTCGCTGCCACTCTCCTCTGCCTGTCCCTTGACGGCTTTGTGCAGAATCGCCCTGAGCAGTGCTGTCTTTAGTGCAGAGGAGAATGTGTGCTGATTGATTGTCCCACAAACTCGCTTTCTCATGTGTTTTGGAAATGATGTAAAGGTGCAACTGTGCACAAAACAAGCAGAACAGATCGATAAATTGTGCTGACTCCAGCTGCAGCAGTGGGATCTGATCAAAGTGTTGTTTACAAGGCCAGTGGGTATCTTTGTCTTTATTTTCCTGGCCTTTCCTTTTTTATGGTCCAGGTGAGAAGGCTGACAGCAACAGAAGAAAATACAGGAAAGAGGTTTCTACAGGAAAACCCACATGCGGGCCTGCAGACATAATGCAGTTCATGCAGCTGCATGGACTAAAAACATCTCTGGCAGTAGAGAGAATCTGACTGCACATCCAGGGAGATGACAGCTGGTTGAGAAAGAGCAAAGAGAGAGAGATGCTAGAGGAGGAAGTACCCTCAGAGGAGCCGAGGTGTTGTTAAATCCTGCTGTATGTTTGTGTTTGTGTGCATTTTACTCTTGGACATGAGTCTTGTTATGTGACACTGAGCAGCCAGATCTCATTTTTGATATACAGAACAATGTGGAAGACAAGTAAAAAGCATTCTGATCAGATCTTAGACTTAAGTGACATTTCCCTGTCAGATATTTCTGGTACCAAAGGTTACAGAATTGAAAGCTTGGTAGTTTTTTAGTTGACATTAAAGAATGGTATCGAAATTCCTGCATGTATCTTTATTAAGTTGGGCTGTTCTGTTGGAGGTGTCAGCTCTTATATGCTGCATATTCTCTCTGGAGTGCCTCAAATGCCAGTTTTGGACCCATTTTATTTACTTTTTATAATAAATGCCTCGTACAAAGTTTTCCATTTTTTTCTTTTAAGCTGATGACATGGTCTTTAAATAATGTGTACTTGCACCTGCACACAAGCCACAGAGGAGTTGACAGTCTTCGTTGTCCCCCTACTTGATTTATTCTGTTTTATTTTTTTCTTTTAATTTCTAAATAGTTGGTGCTCAACTGGATATACTAACCTATAAGGAGAAAAGTCCTGACTGTACTTCTACTAAGATAAAGTGCAGAGAGAAGCAAAAAGCAGATCCTGCTGTTGTGGTTGTTTACCATGGACAGTAGCTCAGTTTCTTTCCATAATTATTGTGTTTATTTAATCAGAATAGTTCTGCCTTTGATGAAGTTACTGTCCCAAAACACTGACTGAATATGACAGCTGACAGTGATTCTGATAATAAGGTTAAATAACGTTCACAAGCTAATGTTTGCTTATTGTAACTCAACCATGATTTGTTGAGGCACTATTTGCCACTTAAATTCCAAGCAGTATTATTGAATCATTACATTAAAAGTACAGAGAGCTGTACTTATGTAGACTTACATTCACAGGGTGGTGTAAGGGGAAGGATTCTCCACCAGTGCAGTATTACAGTAAACACCCCCAAAATTACATTCTGGATAAGACAGTGCCGTCTTAGAATTAAAAAACAGAACCGTGTACTGGTTGCTGTCAATGGGTCCAAAGTGCTTCAAACTTGATGTTTACATGAACATCTTTTACCGCTTTCACACTAAAATAAGCGGGTCAACGCAGGTTTATTCAACATGGGTTAACTAACAATCAGTAAGTGACGCCTTTCCCACTGCCAGCAGACCCGGGTCTAATCGGCAGCAGGCGAGCTGTGTGGCTGTTTTTTTCAGTTAATTCATTATTTCAATTAATGTTCTCATGAATGTCTTGAGGTGTAAATGTAACAGGGCCTCGTTGGGCTCACGATTGACCATGGTACACTACGCAGAGTCACCATTGGTCAGATGGCCTTAAGTCTTGCCTAAATTACGGCCTCATTTGTGTTTTCTTGGTTAAGGTAAAGTTTGATTGAGATGGCACATGCAGCATGGCAGCGTCTATTGCAATGGATCATCAACACTCCAAAGGCTTCTTTGATAATCAAACAATTGACATCACATGCCTTCATCTTGTTCTCTTTACAGTCTATGTGACCACGGCAAGCAGGCAGCAGAGGTTCTTTTGTATACTTGTTTGCCTTTTGGGTACTAAGCCATAAAAATACAGACCTGGACAATGGACTTCTTTTGCCCTGTTGATTACATTATCGTGGTGCATCAGTGGTCATTTGCCTCTATATCATTGAGCCAAAGATTATTCAGATGTGTTTGGTTTGTGTTAAATAGCTGCTATAGTCATGTTAAATTAAAAAAATAAAAATAATGTGGTTTTATATATGATGTACAAAGAAACACATTAGATTTCTACATTTTTTGAGAATTAGAAAACATAAGTTCACATGTAGGCTGTAATTGTGAAACGCATTCTAAATAGTGCAGTCGAATCGTCCTCTACAGAATGTTACCCTGAAGCCCTTTTAACTTTTACCTAATGTCGATCAAAGTAGCAATTGGAGAGATGTGTGCAGTAAATTTGGGAAGCCTTAATGTGGATCTATTTTTTTCTAAATATGAAAATATAACACAGTCCTTTGTCAACACAAATATAAAATACACTAATGTTGAATCAGTAAGAGCAATGTGTTTTAACATGCAGGGTTCTGTTTAACAGGTGAAATAGTTGAAATCTGTTTTGTTTGACTACAAAAAGATTTTCTCCCAAATGAAGTTTGGTCTGAATTAATGTACTTAAAACAAAGTAAGATGGTTTATTATTTAAGTGATGTTTTTGAGTTGTAATTTAAACCCCTGAATTATCTTTGAGAGACCTGCTTTCAGCAGTGTACACAAGCTTTGGGTATATTTGGCTTCCACTGTGAGTCAGCTACTTCCCCTGTGGGCTGAGTACCAAATCTGCATTGTCAGTGGAGGTTGCAGGTAGAATTTGAAGATGCACGGCTGCTCTCTTGATAGAAAACAAAGCGTGTAGAGGCCGGGATGCAAAGAGGGAGCCTCTTGATCATTAAGTTTTGTCATACAGTTGTGCCTATGTTTGCTCATACTTTGGAAATTCAGACCATTATTCGCCAATGCTCTCAAAACCTACAATAGAAGAAAGAAGAGAAAAGAAGCAGGGCTGCAGTTTAAGTTTCACAGGATGCCTCTTGACCTTTCACCTCTTGTTTCCCTCTGGTCCATTGGCTTCAGATGTCTCTCCTCTTGTGATCTCATCCCAGAGGACCTTTCTTCTGTTTTCACACCATCTGGTTTGAGTGGAGTTATGTTGTGCATTACTGAAATATTCACACAGTGGAAGTCCCTCAGCTAGCTGATACTTGACCTTCTTCTTCAGCTTGTCATTGATTCATCTTGTTAGTGTGTTGACACCTTGTAGTTTGTGATGTATGGGCCCAATCCTGCAACTCCTATTAGATCACGGAGAGCTTAAGCCAACTAGGCTACGTTGAAGCAAACATGACTGAGTTTATTTTTCTGAGTGGTTTGTTCTCTAACAGTGGGAGGGGTGAGTTGTTGTGTAACCATAGATGCTACTGATCCAAATATAGCAGCCATTAGGGGATTAGCTCTGGGCCCGGCAGACTTGGCTAGGCTCGGCTTTACTGTGGCCCAGCATGGATGACTTTGCCGCTGGTTGCCATCCTGCCCTTCAGACCCGTGTCCACTGTTGTCACATTGAAATGATATACCTCAAGCCGACAGTAGGGATAACGTATTAGCATGCCATTACTTTACACAGGCAAGCGTCTAAATGTGGCTCAAATTTGAAGTTTTAGATTCAAAGATACAAACTTGCTTTAGATTTACTTTTATTTTGATGCCAATATTTCTGAAATAATGACATGATTTTTCTTTTAAAGATAATTTTTTGGGGTATTTTAGGCCTTTATTGACAGGAGAGAGAGAGACAGTGGATAGACTTGTGAAAGGAGGCCAGAGAGTAGTGGAGGACGCTCTGCAATCTGGCCATAAGCTGGATTAAAACCTGGACCAGCAGAAGTATGGATATGGGTCGTGCCTGGTTGCTTACCACTCGGCCAAACCACCTCGACGTGATTTTCAAAAGATGTCCAGTAGACGTTTCTGAGTAACGTGTTTGACCTTTTATTAATCAATCAATTCATTTAATCATCTTTATGCAAACAGCACTTGTTTAAAAAGTATTAATAACGCTGTTGACACTTGTTAGTAGAGTTTCAATTACAAAGCATGTGATAATTAATCCGTTTTTTTTGGGGGGGGGGTTGCTGTCATGATTGCATTTATGTGACAATGGATAGAGTTTAAAACTTAGAAAAAAAGAACAAGAGAGAGAGAGAGAGAAAAGACATTCAGGAAAAAGAGCTACGGGCTGGATTAGAAGCCAAGCCAAGGACAACTTACTGCATACTTTCCTCAAAGATCTTTTGATAATAAAGTTGAGATCCATTCTATCTAGGTTATTATTTTTTAACTCATAACAACAATAAAACATGATATAATATGCAGAAATACCCAAAAAGCATGGAGAGGTTCTTGAAGCCTCCACCTTAGTATTGTCAAAATATCACAAAGTTAAAGAGAAACATCAATAAAAATTAATTCGACAGAGATCGAAATGTTCAGGTTAATAGTTAAGAACAAAAACATAATTACGACGATCAGACCAAAAGACAAAACTTAATGTTTATGCATACCTGTATTGTGAGTGTGTAGGTGTGTGCAGCAGCCATCATTAGATTTATATCATTAATCCAAAAAAAAAGACAATTCATAAAAACAACTAAGATTAAGATTACATCAGTAGCACTTAAACATGAGTCTGAGACCAGCAATATATGTCTCTTTAAAGACCTTTTGAAACATTTGCAGAGTGAGATTTTTGTTTCAAGATGAAAAAAATGTAAAGGTGCAGTGTGTCGAAATGGGCATTTTAGCGACATCTAGCGTTCAGATTTTGGAATGAGCCCGTCCATTACTAAAACATTACATCACTAAGCGACGAGAGCCGGTGAACAGGGCATCATCTACAACAGTTACGAGGTGAGGGTTTTTTCATTCATATTTGTAACTATTATTTTTATAGATAATAGGTCAGTTAAGATGATGATTATAGGTTTTGTAAACTTTTAGTAACACAAGCAAACATTAGCGAGACTCGTATTCAAAAATCGCGTTTCGCTCTTTTCGTCCCCAAAACCTACCAGTAGACAACATGGCGGATTGTTATGTCAGCCTCCACAAAGGGAAGACCCACGGTACATAAATATAAAAAGCTTTTTCTAACTTGATAAAAAGAAAATGAAAGTTTTGTGGGGATGATTGTACACCTATTTCAACAGACTTTACCTACAAATAGAAACATTATATCCTATTTTCACCATTTCTGTTAAGTAAAATGCTGCCAACTTCTACACACTACTCCTTTAAATACTCAGTGTTACATTTAATTTCAACAAAATAAAAAATAAAAGATAATATTGATATTTTACTGATATTAATATAAACTTTGAACAGCAATGTACAGTAGTAATTTTTATCAACTCGAAGGTGGTGGCGGTGGTGTTCCAAGGAAAAGAGGGTCGGGAACCATTTACCTAAGATGTTACTAACTGCCAAAATGTTGCCACATCAATATTCATTTGAATAAATTCATTTTATAAGGAAATTTCATTTTAAGACTATTAACAAAAACAAGCAAAGAATGAAGCATTCTGAAGAATCTTGTGGGAGAAAACAAGAGTACTAGGGGAAAATTGATGCATGCATAGGTAGCAGACAAACTTCATACTGACACACCTGTAAGTCAAACTTCTTTCTGTGAGGCAACAGCACTACCTGCTGCACCAAGATGCACAGCCTCTACAGGAATATATGGTGCAATTTTTGAGCAGTGAGCTTTAGAAAAGAGTTGTTTAATTTTTTTTTTTTTTTTGAATGCTTGATTCATTTATGTTGTCAAAAGTGAATCAATAACTTGCAAATAAATAAAGAACCGTCCGGGTTAGTTGTCAGTTTGTGGTGAAAACTGGACGTCTAAACAGGAAGGCAAGTCTTTCAACCCTTTATTATGTTTACATTACTGTTAGATGAAGAACTTTTATACTGTCTTCTTTGATTTCCATTTTAGACAGCCAATTTTCCATGTGAACTTTGTTTACAATAACCACAACAGTTTTTTATTTATATCTAATGCAATCTCTGTCCTTACCTGTTGAAGAGCACCTGGTACATTTATATACATATGTATATATTTAAATTTATATGTACACTGTATATGCATATTTTGACTCAGTGCAGCACTTTACCCTTTCTGTCTGCAACAAATCAACAAATGGAGTTAATTTAAATGAAAACCTTTGCTTTCATAGAATCAGAATGCACAGACATTGAGGCAAAATTGAAAGATGAAATGAAAATTATTGTAAGTGTCTAAAACAAAGGTTGTCCAAACAACCGTTTTCAAACTTACTCAAATGTTGTGTAAATTCAACTTAAATTGAATGATCTCTTTAACCATGGTTGTTAGTGGTTGTACCACCATAAAACTACCTTTATAACCATATATAGAAGGGGACTCTATTGAAAACAAGATTCTGCATCTCAAGGGGCTAACTACTGATACATTTCAATTCAATAGAGACAAATAAAATATGGACACATTTTTGGTCTGGACATCCATAAATGTATTGCCATCATGAATTCTCTTCTTAGTCCCTTTGTCTCTGCCCACCTCTCTATTTCTGGCCACTCACACCCACTAACACAGCTTTGGTGGATGTCTGTTCAACATGAGTCTAGTTCTGCACAGGATTTCCTACTACTGAACAGAGGGGTTTTTTCTTGTCACTATAACTGTTGCTGATTGTGGCAAAGAGCTGTACTCATGGTGGAGTCATGTCCTGTTTGGAATAAAAATAAAAAGTAAATAAATGAATAAAATGAAATAAAATAAAATAAAATGGAATAAAGATATTTATTAAAAGAAGAACAAGATGGCATTGACTTACTTTTGAGTCTTGGGATAACATTTGTAATGATTTGGAGCTATACAAGTATTGATTGATTGATTGATTGTAATTCAGACTATTTGATTACTCTAGAGTTGGCAAACAGTAAAAAATTGGGGCATTTTTTATTTAAAGAGGCTCAAAGAGGGACAGATTATCTGAATTATCTGATTATCTGGTCAGGAGTTTGATCCAGCAGTTATATGGCAGGTGTCCTTTACAAGACATCTGAATGCATGTAAATGTGCATGACTGTGATTGGCTAATATTTATGGACGTTTAAAGTTATAGTTCAGTATTTTTGAAGTAAATGGTAAATGAACTTGAGCTTACATATCTGTTTTCTAGTCTTTGACTACTCAAAGCTGCTTTACACTGCAGGTCACATATACCCATTCACACTTACATTCACTACCTGATGGTTGGAGTTTCTATGTCAGGTGTCCATCTGTTTCAGCTAACACTTTCATGCCCTTTCATGCCCATTTACACGCCACTGACGCAACAGCGGGAGCAGCGGATTAAGTGTCTTGCCCAAAAGCACATCGCCATGTGACAGCTGGAGCTGGGCTCGAACCCGCAACCTTCCGATTATCAGGCAAGCGCACTATCAGACTGCACCACCGATGCCTGTAGTGGGGCAGATAGGGAAATGTGCAGTCTGCTAAATTAGTACCAAAACAAATGGGCTTTCTAGCATCAAAGTAAAGCCGAACATGTTTTTAGTACAATATACTTAATTCTAGCACTGCTCTTTTAGCCTGTTTTCACCTAAATTCTATTCATTATGTGGAGCTCTTTGCCCCATTCATTATTGAAATGAACTATTTTCTTATGGGTTAACTTAATACTCCTTAACCATTCAGCCGGCTTATATTCCACAGTCCGGACGGATCTACTAAGATCCCAAATAATGAGCGCTAAATTGTGTGTGCAAACTAAAAAATTGCTATTGATAATTGATAACAGGCGCAAAAGTGGTGCAGACCGCCCTATTTAAAGGAGGATTTTGCGTGTGCTACCGACTGTCACCATGGAGAGTTTGGGAAAGCAGAGTAGCTGTAAACGAAAAATGAAGTTTCAAGCCATGGAGTTTGAGGCAAATAAACACATTGGTGAACTCCAGTAGAGACATCTCAGCGTTGCCAGAAGAAATGCGATTTGGGAGGCCATCTGTGAAAAGCACACAGCTTAAAACTGGCATTGCTGGATAGATGAAATTTCTCTAGTACTTCTGACCAGAGGTTGCGGTAACCATTTTAGCTGCCTGTCATTTTGATGGATAAGGTGTCACTTTTCCGTCATGCCACATTTGTATCCATCATTTTTAATTTTCCTTTCCTGATTCCAGTTAAACATAATCTAAATGACAGCATTTACATAGTTACACAGCTTCATTACCAATAACCTCTCATGTGAAGAGCAGTCTTACAGTTATGCACACACGGACTGAGCATTTATCTTTAACGTCCTTTTTCCACACTGACAGCAGAGCATGTCAGTGTCTCCAGCAGGATGATCCGTGCAAATGTAAGATTGCATTCAATTTCATATGTGGTTATTCTTATTTGCAAAGTGTCTTTTTGACCAATCTGTCACTATACAAGCAGTGTAGTCAGTTGTGATTCAGCGCTTAAAATTTCGAAACATCACAACTTTCAGCACTGTTCGGCCTACTTTTTGAAAAGTACGTGTTATCCCAACCAAATTTTTCATAAACAAAGCAATTCTTAAACCTGATATCATACAACTTATAAAATCATGTCCAGTCTGTAAATCTGCACGTAAAGTTAGGAAAATGTATTTTAGAACTGAAAATTCACACAATCAGTTTATCTGTGCTGAGAAAATAATAAGATGATTAGGCAAAGTACACTTCTAATCTATAAGTGAATAAATAATTTAAGTTTCCAGTCCATCATAGTGATAGATAGCCTCTAAATCTTTCCACCATTCATCAAAAATTCAGCCAATGACGGAAAATATTCGGTTAATGCTGTTTATGACAGTCCAAGGGGAGTAATAAGAAATAAATATATATATATATATATATATATATATATATATATATATATATACATATACATGTATTTATATATTTTCTCTTCATGAACTACAGCTAAAATGAATCTAGTCTCAGCCACTATGTATCATATTAAATTGAATTTCCATTAAGGTAGTTTGTAAGGAAACATTACCCAAACATTGCCCATTTTTCCTCTTTCCTTTAAATGACTTTATCTTTTTTATGTTTTACTGAGACTCAGGGCTCTGTGTCAGGCCTTGACAGCCCCTTTAAAAGGTCAAAGTCCCACCTGCATATTTCTCCGCAGAAGAAGTTTATGTTTCTGAGAATGTTAGCTTGAGTGTTTAGTCTGAGAAACATGAGCAGACTTGTGTATATTTTGATGCTGCTCTCTTGTGGTGTAGACAAACCCTTTGTTGTGTGGGAAGTGTTGATTGGACAGTGTTAAAAAGGAAGTGTAAACACAGAACCTCCACGTCAACTCTTTTCTCTTTATAGATCCAGTTTTTGCCACCTCACAGAGCATTTTGTACATTTAATGAAGCTTTTTGTTGAGTCCTAACTGGCCCAGTTTATTGGCCTGTCTGTTCTCCGTCACTGTCCCCTTGGAGCAGACAGACTCAGACATGCTGTGTTGAATAAACCAGACTTAAATTAGGTGGGGGACACAGTACTAGAAAGAGGACACAGGCTGCATGTTTGCCCTCTCTGACCTTGCTGTGAGTATAGTCTATAAATAAAGAGACAACAGGCTCGCTGTCACTCTACTATTCACAAGATGAAATATTCAGCAGGATGATGAATATTTCAGTGGCAGGTGCATAGTTTCAAGGGAAAGATTAATATCATCGCAGGTAGGCTGCTAAATTTACCAAGGGGGACACAGAGGAGTGAAGGCGTTGTCCCTGCTTCATGATCTGTTTCTACTGGCTCTGTTTCCACTTTGCTTTTAAATCCCTCTTTCTAAGCAGCCACTTACAGCTGCTCTAATCACAAGTCTTCTCTCTGGTCACCAACCCCCTTCATTTTCCTTTCCTTATTTTCTATGACAACTGGTTTTGTGTAAAACTTGAGTCTTGCGATGGCAACAATGGAGGGTATTAGCCAGTGTGAGTGCTGAGGGGTTCTCCACCTGAATGCTCTATTGTATGTCTGAGTCACAGACAGCTGCTGAGCTCAGGGCGACTGATGGAGGAACAACAAGCTCCTGCAGACTGCTGTGCTACTGTGAATTAATGAAATGCTTAGGCAATGATTTAGTGTACTTTCTTTGTGGTGGGTAGAATGGCAGGACATTTGTCAATTTTTTCTAGGCTGATAGGCCCAATGAGAGTTTATTGATAGTTCACTGTTATGTGAGCCCTGTGGAGACATGGAGGACAGAAAAAAGTTATCTGCCACTGACCACGCTATGGAACCGTGGCAAGATTTACAATTTTTCCATCTCTTCAAAGCAAAACATGTTTACAACATCTTGAAACTGCAGAAATACTGAGAGGTTAATTTTGCTGAAAGCTTTATGAAATTCTGACCTTTAAATGTCATCCTGGACAACATTTGAACTTCTGAAACAGAAAAGTCCTTCTGTTCACACTGCTGCTAGTATAAAAATCCTTAAAAGATGATAGTTTTATGCATTTTGTATGTGTTAGTGTAAACATAAACAGGGCTGGAGTGGGACGTTTTTTCAAACCTGGAGTTTCAAGTTTTAACCAGCCCACTTTAATTGACGACCTTTAGATGGGGATAAAACTTTAGCACCGCTGGCTACAACATGTATAATGATTTGGCACTAAACAAAAAAGACTGAGCAGTTGATTTATGAATGAATTGATGACATGATTGATTGAGTGATAAGTATTAAACAATGCCATATTATCAAAATCTTGTTGTTTTTCAAAATTCTAGCTATAAATTTAATGGCAAAGTCTGTCCATCTGTGTCAACCATAGGGTTTTATTTAATATTATTCTTACCTCAAAAATCATTACAGCTTAGATTTGGGCCGGGGCTCTTGGGGTGTTATCCTGAGGATTTTTTAAATAAAAAAAGCTCCTTTGTGATGCTATTTCATGCACTATAAACTCTTTATTCTCAACCAAAGTAGCCAACAACATTACATTTGATAAGTGTTGCTTGTTTGTGCATTTCTGTCACAAGAGTTATTTGTATGTATTTTTAATCCTCTTTTATGTCTTTGTTAATATAAAAAATTAATTTAAACATACATATAACTTTTTTGCATCCAAGGTACTAGGTAACGTGCATTGATGTAGAGGAGGTAAATGAAACAATATTAAAAGGGGGTGGGGGGGTGTCATATATAAAAACAATATAAGAACTGAATTAAATTGAATAAAGAAAGAAAACAATAGAGCTTGTAAAGGTCTATTCAAAGGATTACATATATAACAATAGAATAAAATAAAATGATACCTGCCATCACAGTATTATAGACAGGTCACTTCTAGTCTGATTTTCTTACCCTCTAGTCTGATGTGGAGTATTTAAAGGAGACAGACTAAATGTTTTGTGTCCAGTATCAAAGTACTTTTATGACTCTGCTCTCTTCCTGCTGTCACAGTGTACAATGTGTGATATGTGAGGGGAGGGAGGGAGCAGATAATGAGAGAGTGAGAAAGAGAGGGAGACAGTGGCTGCGAAGAGGACAGGAGGAAACAAAGTGACAAACCTTTTGGCTACATTCAGTGTGTTTGGGGCACATGTGGGAATCGTGTCCACACATGCAGTCCACACTTAACTCTACCACTGAACCACATCTGCCCCTGACAAAGGACAGTTCAAACCTTTGAGACAAAGGGCTCTAATTTCGTAGACCAGGCGCAGGCGGGGTGCACCTGCCCTGCGCCGCACCTGCGCCGCGCCAACAGGGTGTGTCCAGGGCATTTTGCAAGTTTCGTGCACGGCGCAGTCTGGCGCAGGCAGGCACACCCACGCCTATGTCCCTCCTATCGGCGCACGTAGCAGAGAGGGAGGAGATGAGACTTGAGTGGGTTTAACACAGCTGAGTGTGATCTTCACCAATCAAATGAACGCTTCTCCTCTCCTTTAAATGCGCTGCGGGCGAGGCGCAGTGACAATTTCACCTCGGTGGCGAAGAATGTCAGAGCCGCTGTCACTTTTGCAGCAGCTGGGAGAGTGCAGAGGCCACCGGGCCGCGCATCGGAGCCACGATGCGCGTCACCATGTGGACCACCTCGCGGGACAGATGTAATCTGTTCCTGTCTCATAAATAGGAGTACAAAATTAAGTGATATTTACATTTAAACACAGCAGCAGGCTAATCCATTCATCATGCTTGTGATCCACCTGCATTACTGGTCTGTCATCGCCAAATAGCAGAACCTTTGGTGAAATTATATCTCCTCCTCATCCTCCTTGCAATAATGTACTCCATCTTTTAGATTACGTTACGAATAAAGATTAAAACAGAAAAATATGGGCAATCGCAGGTAAATCCTTAAGACACAGAGTGACTTACATCTATTCAGCGAGCGTCTCTCTCTCTTTTCTTTTCTTTTGAATTTCATGAGATGAGAGAAGCCAGATACTCTGTATCGGATGATGTACCTGTTCGTGGTTGGCTTGAAAGATATGAACTCGTTAGTTATGATCTGACATCAGATGTGACGGGACAATTAATATAGACACAAATGCATATGCTTGTTCGGACGGTTACATTAAATAGTGGTTGCTGTGATTGTTTATTTCATTGAAATGTCCCTGACACTGTGGACACCTGCCTGTGAGGTTTTGGTGACATGTGCGCACTGTGCGCCTGTCAGCCAAATTACCACTGCCCCGAGTGCGCCTCGCCTGCGCCGAGAATAGACCAGGTTGGACCTGGTGGGCTTTCAGCGCACCTTCCGTGTGGTTTTTTGGCACGAAATTGTCACTAAGCCAAGCTGAATCTGTCGACACCTCCCCCTGGTGCGCTGTCACACCCATCTCAGCGCAGCCGGCCTACCCAATTGCCAAATTGGCTGCGCACGGCGCTGCGCCGGACGAAATTACCACTGCGCGGGTGCGCCAGGCTGCGCCACCCTGCGCCACCCTGAGTTGCCCAGGAAATTATAGCCCAAAGTCTTGCTATACACTTGATAATTGAATGCCAGATTTAGACCTAGTTTTCGCCCTTGAATGAACAGGGGTGCATTTCCCTGACTTAAGGCTTGTTGCAAGTCATTATTTGTCCAAATAACCATCAAGTGTGTAGTGGTAATGAGGTTATTGCTTCATTTGAGTCAAAGGCTTTCTGATTTTAATTGTAACTATTAATCCTGTTGTATTTATGGTCTGGCTGTCTATGGTGTAATGCCTTCAAATGATAAACTTATGTTAAAAAATCTAGTCTAACAGGGCATGGGACACATTGCCCATGTCCTGTCAAAAGGATTGTGATGTGTAGGTCTGTGTTTGTGCCCCAGTGTCACTATCACCGAGGTCACACATAAAGCCTGACATGTATGCACTTATGTAGCAGACAGCATGTTTATGAGAAAAGGAAAATGAAATGATGTGAAACATTAGAGTTTGGGGGACCTATTTAGGGTCTGAGCTGTTTCTGTGGGCAGGGCTGGCCAGGTCCACAATCTTCCCCTCAATTTCTCTGTCTCTCTCCTTCTCTTTACCTCTAGTTGATCTCCGTGGTGCACGCCACCTCCTGACTTCCCAGCATTCTTTGCCTGGGATCCCTGTGGCCTTAAAACAATCCATTGACCTGCGTACATCCATGGACGGGAAGTACAAGGAGATTGCTGAGGTGACAAACCCACAGACTCTGAATTCACTTTAAACTTGCCAACAGCTTGGTGAGTTGACTTTCATAATGTTGTGTTCTTTTTCTGTGTCTTTGTAAAGGAGCTGTTTTCCCGCACGTTGGCGGAAAGCGAGATGCGCAGTGCTCCCTATGAATTTCCCGAGGACAGTCCCATTGAACAGCTGGAGGAGAGGCGACAACGCCTTGAGCGACAGATCAGCCAGGATGTCAAGTAAGTGCAGAGACAGAAAAACATTTAACTTAGCTGTTATTATGAAGCTAACGATGTTGATCCAAAAGTGAGCTCAGTCTCTCTGTGCTCAGGTTTGAACCTGACATCCTCCTCCGAGCCAAACAGGAGTTCATGAAGACAGACAGTGCTACAGATCTGGAGTGAGTGTCTACCCTTAACTTCAAGATACAGTACGCCTTTTGTGCATTTAATGTGGCATTTACTGAAAAAAAATAAAGTAAGGTCTTTGTTTGATGACTTCTCTTAAGGTACATGAAGGAGCAGAACCAGGCTCCCGAGCTGCAGGAGAGAGAGCTGGTTCCAGAGAGAGAGTATCAAAGAGTCACCATATCAGGAGAGGAGAAATGTGGGGTATGTTTAGAGAATAGTATAAAATAAAACTGTTTATAAGTAGAAGAGCTTGGCATCTTATGTCTTCTTCAGTTCATACTACTGCACATCCTTGCCTGTTTTTTTGCTTGTATCTTTATTCTTTATTGTTCTTTCACCCAGGTCCCTTTCACAGATCTGTTGGATGCAGCTAAGTGTGTGGTGAAGGCTCTCTTCATTAGACAGAAGTATATGGGTCTTTCTATGCAGAGTTTCTGTAGGACCACCGCCCGCTACCTGCAGGAGCTGAGCGAGAGGCCTCTGGACCTGGAGATCTACGAGGAAGAGGACGTTACAGAAACATCACCCACTGAAGGTGTTTACACACGTTTGCAGAAAAGTAACATGTTGCAGTTTTTTTCATCACCATACTTGAAACCCTTTCATATAGTTCAGTCCACATGCTGGTGATAAAAATAAAATAGGTAGTGTAGGTGCAGTGCAGGGATTTTAATTTCAATTTAGGATCTGAAATTAAGATCTGTTTCCTGTTAGTGTAGGGCAACTATTAACCTTGCAATGTAGTATGATCCACCTGATTCACTGGCTCAAGCTGCACAGTGATTCAGTGACTGTAAACAGGCAGATCCTTCTCCCAAAGCTACAAGCTGGAATGATAGAGCTTGATTTGCAGGGGCAGTAATCAGTCAGTGTCCTTTGAGGAGAAAGAGGAGGGAGCTACAAGCGCGACAACAGGGAGAAGCAACTGAAATGGCTGCTCATGGAGCACAGCTGCTGTCTGGTTTAGTTGCAGTTTTATCAGAACTGGACAACAATTTTTCATTAAATGCATAACAAACAACACTGAAAACATTTCACAACATTTCTTGATGGAAGAGATACTTTTGTCCCTCCCTTGACTGTTTCTGATATGTTAGATGTTCAAACTGGCTCAAGTTATGTACTTTACTCCCCAGCAGCAGCAAATGCCTACAACTTCTTCTCATTGGCCTGTATTACATGTAATTGATAGAGCCTTTGACCAGTCACCTTCCAGAAATGTTTAATTTAATAATTTAATTTAAATGTTCTGCTGCCCCCTCCCTCCCAAAACACTTTCTATGATATGTTGCCCACATGGACTTGTGAATGTGTCCTGTGTAGTATTCATAGAACTGTCTGGCATGTAAAGCAACTATATCTTATATGCTTTTTTGAAAGGACTTACTGAAATGTGTCATCAATACATTTTGTTTATAACACAAGGTCAGCCTTTTGTTCACTTACATACTAGTTTTAAGGCAGATCGTAGTTTATTATTTGATGGTAGTAAAGCATGCATCTGTAATTGCCTAATGCAAAAACATTATCCTTCTTATTTGATGCCATTGGGTGATTCATCACTTTTACAACATTGTTATTTAGTGTTTGTCTCAGATCGTCACTTTTCACAATATAGATGAGTTATCATTTGTTCATTTTCTGAGAGTACACTGTTCTGTTTGAGCTTATGTCAAGAGAAACAACCTTTTGTGCTCAAAAGTTGTTTTGAAGGCAAACAGACAAAGCAGGAGCTGAGCTTACTGCCTGTTATCTATAGGTTAACAATCTAAAAGGAATCATGGATCTGATAATTACTACAACTTAAGCATGCTCATATTCTGCCAAGGAGCTGGGCAGATGTATACAGAATGTATGAATGGCACAGCTATTTCAGTGAAAACAATATAACTCAGACTCTAAACTTACATTTTGCTGTGATTTCTTAATGCCCTTTATTTCCAAAATTAAAAAAAACTTAACGTAATGAAAACGTTTTAGAAAGAATAACACACAAGCCAGTGGCCTGCAGTGACAAAGCTGTGCTTAATTTTTAGCATGCAAGCTACTTTAGAGATACAGAGATTTTATTTTTCTTTTTTTTTAAGTAGAAACAGAAGGTAAAAAAAGATCAGGGCACTGACTTATAACTTTTGTAAAAATGTTTCCAACGATGGATTACTTGAAATGAAAAATAAGAGTTACATTGCTTGCTGGAACAAAAAGTAATCCTGGTACTCAGACTGATAACCTTATGACATGTTATCCCCCCAACATGGCTTATAAAATACATATCTACTGCTAATCCAAAACTTGAATATGTGAAGATATTGAACAAAGATCTACATCTAACAGGACATTTCAAACATTAAACAAATATTCAAGCCTGCTTGACAAACGCAAGATCTGAGGTCAAGTTCCAAATTCAGTTAGAATTGACTGGTGAACAAAATGTTGTTTAGTCTGAAATTACTAATTCCTCAGAGCCTGTTACACATCTACAGCTATCAAATATCATTAAAGTGACGGAAAAACATACAATAAAATAAATAACCAAAAAATGAAAATTAAAAACATACATTTTCTAATTAAAGTAGTAATCCCTCACAACACCAGAAGTTATGGACGGTTCCTTTTTCTGAGTACTTTCCTCTAAATGGTATCTGCTTAAATGTATTCCTTTTTTTCGTTTTCCATCAGTGGATCATTCCAAGTACCTGTTATAGTTTTTTGTAATACCTGCAGCAGGGTTCCAAGCAACCTGAGGCAAGACTAAATGTGACGTGGAGACACTGCTGACTTCTAATTGGTCAGAGTATAGCCACATGTTATAGGTATCTGACACAAAAATGAAAAGCCTCCCTTTGTCCACTCCATGATGCTGTATGACTTCCTAAACTCTCCTCTCCTTTAGATAGTATGTTCTTTTGCTGAATGCAACCATCTTTGGATCAAAATTCATCTCCTCACTGTGACAGAAACCCACATTATGGCCGCCAGCTCTATGGCCACTGGTTCCTCCTTTGTTGTTGTAAGGATCCTATCGTCCATACAACTGCCAGCCACATGAGGCCAACTGAGATACTCTGGCTACTGCTGCCTGCAGTTGTTATATTTCTTCGTCACTGGATTGACTATAAAATACTCATACTCCTGGATGGACTGGCCTATATTAGCTGATGGGCGGATTTCTGTGAAACACATCAAGCAGTTGTTTGGGGGTTTGTGCTATGAGATACCTTTAAACCATATCAAAATTTCCCCCCTCACATTTTCAGAGCTTGACAATAATGTGGGGGCCAGATGGGAGGCTGTGGAGGGCCTGATGTGGCCCCTGGGCCGCCAGTTGATGATCACTGGTATATATGAGAAGTCCTGTACAGTGTCATGTGTGTTACTCTCACATTAAGATGTAACATAACACTTTCACAGATTTCACACTCCATCTGTCACTCCCCTGAACCTTCTGTTACAGTCCACAGTCTGTTTGATCCAAACCTCACCCGCATGCTTCCACCTCATTCAAATCTGTGACACAGTACGACACTCTGTCTCCCAACAGACGACACAGTGCACCCACCTGTTTCTGAAACACACCCGTACGAGAACCAGGATCCTGCCAGCATGCCCCCTGACATGGGTTATGGCT
The DNA here is from genome assembly GCA_037902135.1 of Cetoscarus ocellatus. Classification (NCBI taxonomy): domain Eukaryota; kingdom Metazoa; phylum Chordata; class Actinopteri; order Labriformes; family Labridae; genus Cetoscarus; species Cetoscarus ocellatus. The sequence continues at coordinate 41,007 of JBAMNC010000460.1, read as the reverse complement.
GCAAGATGGTGGATGGTGTCATGCATGTGTACACGACGAGGAACGTTATGGAAAAGTGAGAAGTTTGTTAGAGATTACACTGTGCATGCTTATTTTTTCAAACCTTGCTTGTTCTTAGACGTTAGGTTTTTGTTTTTAAGAATGGGATTTTTTGCTTAACTTTTGTCTTTTTTTAAAGGAGCACAGAGCTGGAACTGCCATATCCTGACCTGCAGGAGTACATTGCTGATATGAACGTCATGATGGCTCTAATCATCAACGGACCCGTGTAAGTTGTAATATGTGTATTATTATTGTGTATTATGCATTTGGACATAAACTTAAAAGATCTTATAAGGTTTTACTACCAATTGGTAATCCAAAAAAATTACAAGATTTTATAATTTATACACTTAAAGATGTTTGGAATTATGTGTAAGCTATTTTTTTTTTTTTTTTCTGTTGAATTTTTAAATACTTGTTTTAATAATGCTGGAAATGCATAACAAAAAAAGAACAGGTTAGTACACACAAAAAATTGTTCATTAAGATCATCTTCTAGACCTTAATCAGAATTGGCAAAGTAAAAGCTTATTTCAGGCATTATATAGGGATGCACAATATTATTGGAACAATTTCAGTTTTGTCAGATAATGACCTAAAAAGGTGATTATCTGTATTGGCAGATATTAACATTTTTGATGATATTTACAGCCAATATTTTCGCTCTACAAATTGGCCAATATATATCCTATAATTGGCTGTAATATTGGCAGAATGTATAACCCTCAAGGTTAACCTAATCATCAATGAATGTCCACTTTTATGAATCAAGAGTTTAATTTGTCAGAGAACAAAATTTTAGATTTTCTTGCTTCACATCTGTTTCTAACACAAATGGATGGTCGCTATGAAGGAATGGTTTAATTTTAATTAAGGGAAGGCTTTGTGCTTATGACAGAAAACATCAGTACTGATATTGATATTGGGGATAATGAGTTTGGAAATACTGGCATATTGGAATAACATGACACACCAGATGGGACTGTTCAATATATTTAACTAATCCATCTGGGAGAGAGCCCATAGAAAGCTGTTTGGTAATGGGTAGAACCTTTCAAAAGCATACCTGGCAGGTTATTGTATGATTGTTCCATCAGTCACATTCATTACAGGCCAATCAGATAATGTAGTAGGCGGGCATTACTTCTGTGGTGTAAAAGACAGAATGTGAGCCTCTCTTTTTTTATTTAAGCACCCAGAGCATAAGAAACAATCCAAAAGGCGAGATTCTTCAGCATAAAAGTAAAAGGGAAACCACATTAATTATTAAAACCTCCACTGAAAACTGTCAGGATCAGGCAGATTTATGTTTACTGTACATCAAATACCTGTTAACTTGCAGTTAATGCAATTTGTTTTCTGCTTTTCCTGCAGCAGTCTGTGGCTCTGTTCTCTACTGAATTTGTAAAACAAAGCACTGTCTGTTTTATTATCTGTGAGCGTAATAATTAATGAGATTTATTACATTCATACAAATATTAGAACTGCAGCTCAGTGCTAAAACAAAAGTTGTATTCCTGTGTGTTTATTGTTTATTGTGCATTATGCATGCTACTATACACACCAAGGAACGGCGGGAAAAAGGTACACTGTCTCTCAGCTCTCCATCCTGTTATGAACTTTTAACTAAATTTATCAACAAATGCAACAAAAACAACAAATGAAAAGTTTGTTTTGATCTCACAGATGTGTTGCAATCTATAACATAAACATTTTTGCAGTCACAGGCAGACATCCATGCAAAATAATACAATTAAAAGACATTCAGCAGATTAATTTGTAAGAAGAACTTTATCAAGATGAATTATTTACTGAACAATCAAATTTGACTTCACTTTATGCAGTGCACAGACTCAAATGTGAGACTTCAATAGTCTTGTTCTCTTGGCTCTAAAATGTGGCCTCATTGGTCCAGGGTTCAAGAATCATCTGTGTTCATGATTGAGAAATGCACAGTGCATGTAGGGGTGTGCCCTCACTACCCCTGCAGTAAACAGTGTGCATGTGATTGAGGAATAGGATAGTAAGTAAGTAAGCAAGTACACTTATGTATAAGTGTACTTGCATGAAAATCTGGTTGTTTTAGTCAAGATTATGCTAAATTACAATTACCCCAACTATATTTAAAATCCCTGTTAATTACCAACATTCAATTTGTTTATTCCAGGTTTATTTCTGTTTCTTTAAAGTTTCCAACTTTAAAAATTCCCAGAATGTTGCAATCCTACACCTGACCAGTCATCATTTTTAGACAAATGCAGCCCTGGGTACAAAAAGGATTGCACAATCACGTGCTAACTTTACAGCATGAGCACTGGATGTAGCGCTCATGCTATGACACATGCGTCAGACTGAAATTAGGGAAGGCACTTGGGCTTCACACCAAAACACTTAACGCTGGGCGTAAGATAAGGTGAGACAAAGCCTTTAAATTTGGTAGTGGGGCATTTGCAGATAAGATTTGTACCGTGGAAAAGAATATTAAAGATCTTTTGGATTTGTGTCACAGACAGACCACATTTCAAGCATCTACCTGTAAATTAATTCAAAAATCCTGTAGAATAACAATGATGAAACCAAAGGTGCTAAAATGTAACTTCTTTACTTGTTAGGACACATTACTGCACCCCTCTGTTCACACAAGAAAAAGACTCAGTAAGGGATCCCATAAGGATAGTTTGCTTTTACACATGTAATTTCACTCCAGTTTCCAATGATAATGAGTTACAAAGACAAAGGAAACGCCTCATATTTCTTCATTTCTTCAGGTTTTTAAAACATTAACACTATGATTTAAGGATGGAGTGAAAAGATTTTCAAGGTCACAGGGCAAAGATCAAGGTCAAGTTCTTAATTTAAGTTAAGAAAGTTAAGTTAAGTTCTAATTTGAATGTGAATGCAATTTCAGTATTATAAGACTTCTTTAGAAAGGATGCACAAACTTGATTTTGGGAATCTAAGGTCAAGGTCATGGGGTTTCATGTTCGCCCCTTGCTGTGAAAGCAATGTTGTAAGAGTGTCTCAAGGGATTTTCTACAAATGTTGCAATAATAACCACTCTGACAAAAGGATAAACTCATTAGACTTTGAAGGTCAAAGGTCAGAGGTTTAAGTTACTGAGCCTCGTGTCAGTTCTTTTGTCGTGAAGGTTATATCTCAAAGACATTAAATGAAATTTTCTTCAAACTTAGCGTATCTTTACCCTTTTACTTTTCATAGCTTGATAAAGATCTTAGAATCCCACTGCTACAAAAACACCTCAGACTTTTTCTTTATACACTTCTGCTCACCCCCCAGCCACAGGCATGAAACTGCAAAATACAGTTCATATAGTGCATATAGTTGTAGTTTACTTTGCATCTTAACATTTTCATCCAATTATCCTTAAAAAAATAAATTTTTGGGGAATAATTAGCAATGTCTTCTAACTGTTAAGAAAACAGTTAATATTAACATGTCAGTTAGTTCAGGTTCAAAAACAAACAGCTGGAGGATACTCATTACTGCAGAAAATGGTGCAAGATAAAGAGAATGAAAATGCACATCTGAGGCTTCCTTACATTACACAACATAGTAAAATACTCATCTTCTGTTTTTGTTCCTCTGTGCCACAGAAAGTCATTCTGTTACCGACGTCTGCAGTATCTGAGCTCTAAGTTCCAAATGCACATCCTGCTGAATGAGATGAAGGAGCTGGCAGCACAGAAGAAAGTCCCACATCGAGACTTTTACAACATCCGTAAGGTGAACCTGAGAGCTGTTTTTATTCAGACACTTTAAAATGATCTGTTTAATCCAGAACCAGGCCGTGACGTTAACCTTCTCATCTTTCTCTGATGAATTTTTCTCCAGGTAGACACACACATTCACGCGTCTTCCTGCATGAACCAAAAGCACCTGCTACGCTTTATAAAGAGAGCCATGAAGAAGTATCCTAAAGAGATTGTTCATGTTGAGAGAGGGGAAGGGTCAGACGCTGATGGAGGTGTTTGAGAGTATGAATCTGACAGCGTTTGATCTGAGTGTAGACACGCTGGACATGCACGCAGTAAGTGATGCTAATGAAAGTAATTTTATTCATGTACCAAATTCAACTAAAATTGTTCCATAGACTTCACATTTCGTCAAAAACTTTTAATCAGACCACTTGACCACTGATGTATGGAAGAGTATGAGGGTTAGACATGGGAGGGAAAATTAGAAAAAGACATATTTATTCTTCAGTTTTCACCTAGAGAAAAATTGAAATGTTGGAGATAGTGTTAGCATGCAACTTCACATTTTAGCCTTTGTTGAGATTGAGAAATTTTCCCTAACATATCAACTGTTTTTCCTCAAAATTTGAAATTTTCCTCAACATTTTGACCTTTTTTCTTTATATGTTAAATTTCTTAACATTTTGAATTTGCTCCTAAGTTTTCAATTGTAATCAAAATTCTTATTGTCTCGAGAATTTTTTTCTCATCTTTTTTTCCTCTACATTTTGATGTTTTCTTTACATTTTGATTTTACTCCCCTGGATATCAATTTTTTATTTACATTTGAACTTTTTCTTAACACTTCGACTTTGCCCTTTACAAGTATCTTCTTTTTAAAACTATAGTTTTGCTATTTTCACAGATCATTAACAAGGGCTGGACAATTAATCAAATTTCAACCACGATTACATTTATCATCTCTCACAATTATAAAAAAAAACGGAGTTATCGAGATTTAAAAATTAGTGTGCCACATGACCTGTTGCCCTTGTTTTGTCTTTTTCTAACTATCATTATTTTCAGTGGGCTTTTCTCCCCTTTTATTTTAATTTATTTCTTGTTCTTTAATGCTCAGAATTATAGTGTTTGGAGCAGGAGTAGTCAACAGGGTATTCACAAGCACCTGGTAGCCAGCAGGGAGCCTTTGAGTTGCCTGTAGGGTAATTCTAAAAAAGCACAAGTTACCACTATTGATCTTGAAATAAAATGCCATTTTTATTTTAAAGTTTATGTTTTCCAGATAAATAATATTTACATCAATACAAAAAACAAGTGTAACATTTGTGACATTCTAAAACTGTCTATTATAGTTGATCTGCATGTGGTTGTCAAAGTTTACATTGATGCGCTGATTCCACACCACTGTCACTGAGGCCTGTCAGAGCCTTTACAGTGCCACTTACTAGAAATCACAAAAGTATCAACGTTGTATATGTCAGTTCAGTTTATCAGATAAATACATTTTTAAAGATGCATGTAAGTATAATGTCCTCTTTTTATTTATGAATCATTCATAATAATTATTGTAACAAATCATTAAAAGTAAAAAGCAGACATGCAGTCATATATATAGTCCATCAAATACATAACATTAATTATTTTAAGGTTAACTATACAAAGGACCACTTTCACAATACATGTAATTTTGCCCACAGCCCAATTTTTTGTTTATTGTGTGGTATTTGTAGTACACCCAGAGACTCCCAAGAAAATACCTTTAGAAAATCCAAAAGTCATCCAGGGCCTGTACTATGACCTATTTTATGATCATTGCCATAGGTGTGAGCCAGGGTGCACACTTTACCCCAAAACTTACTCAAACACAAATAATAAATCATCAAATTGGGTCAAATCACCTTCACTGAAGTCTGGTGCATCTTTTGAAATCAAATGTAAAGCTAAGTATTACAATTGAAAGAAGTTATTGAATTTTAACTGGAAAAAAAATAGTTTTTTTTATGATTTATTCAACAAATTCAATTCTTTGGAGATGTGTCTGACCAACTTACAGTTGCTGTACACCTAAAATACTTACAAATTATTTGGCCACATATATATTCTCAAAGTGGGAAAAAAATCATCAAATTCTGAGACCGGTAAAGTTGTTCAATTAACAGGTTGGGTTACTGTGGAAGAATCAGGATACTGTTCCATATCTTGTATATCAGGGAACCTTTAAAGATTTGTTCAGAATTCATCCTTTAAGTACGCTTTCTTTTAGAATTTGAATGCTAGATTCAAAACAAACATTTCACATGAAATGTTATTCATTTTAATATTGAACAGCCACAAAGGGCCTGTATATTATGCCTTTGTGATGAGATAATAATGAGCCATTGATACAAGTAAAAACCAATGCAGTTTTGGATTGTTGTAATCAGATTGTATATATCTACAATGACAGCAATACATAAACATTACTTCTGTCAATTTCTGTTTCTAGTACTTATATATACATGTAATCTGTTTTATGGCCTTCATGTCTTTTTGCATAGCAACGGCTTGGACAATTTTAATTTGTAGACTGGAACTATAGTGAGGGAAAGGGGATCTGAGAAATCCATAAGATGTATGATTGGCTGGTTATTTCATAGAATGGAGTCTTTGAATTTGCTTGTGTATGGTTGGAGGGGTTTCTGATTTTGAAAATGTTTATAATATCCCAAATAATAGATTACAGATGCAACATGTGCACACATGCCAGAGGTTCTCTTTCCAGCAGGACAGAGACAATAATATGCCTTCACAGGATCATCTGATGCATTCTTGTCAAATTGAATCCAAACATTGTATTTTATTTGAGATCTGTGACGAGAATGAATCTGTCCCCTAATGAGATCAGCATCATGCTGGTAAACCTAAATCTCATAGTCACCATCATTTTTTTGATGCTCAGCAATGTAGCCAGGGGACTGTTTGATTTGGTATGTATCGCATGTTATGGTCTCAAGGTATTCCAGATCCACATGAGGGAACGAGATATCAGATGCTTCAAGCTTCTGCCATTCACTACGAGCTCTACGTGACATATTTGTTTTTTATTTTTCAAACCTTTCATGGAATCAAATGACCATGCTTACTAATCTTTCCCAAGCTACACTGTCAAGATATTTTCATACAATTGCAGATATTTTGAAAAAAAAAATGATGGTATATATATATAAAATACAATGTTTGGATTCAATTTGACAAGAATGCATCAGATGATCCTGTGAAGGCATATTATTGTCTCTGTCCTGCTGGAAAGAGAACCTCTGGCATGTGTGCACATGTTGCATCTGTAATCTATTATTTGGGATATTATAAACATTTTCAAAATCAGAAACCCCTCCAACCATACACAAGCAAATTCAAAGACTCCATTCTATGAAATAACCAGCCAATCATACATCTTATGGATTTCTCAGATCCCCTTTCCCTCACTATAGTTCCAGTCTACAAATTAAAATTGTCCAAGCCGTTGCTATGCAAAAAGACACGAAGGCCATAAAACAGATTACATGTATATATAAGTACTAGAAACAGAAATTGACAGAAGTAATGTTTATGTATTGCTGTCATTGTAGATATATACAATCTGATTACAACAATCCAAAACTGCATCGGTTTTTACTTGTATCAGTGGCTCATTATTATCTCATCACAAAGGCATAATATACAGGCCCTTTGTGGCTGTTCAATATTAAAATGAATAACATTTCATGTGAAATGTTTGTTTTGAATCTAGCATTCAAATTCTAAAAGAAATCATACTTAAAGGATGAATTCTGAACAAATCTTTAAAGGTTCCCTGATATACAAGATATGGAACAGTATCCTGATTCTTCCACAGTAACCCAACCTGTTAATTGAACAACTTTACCGGTCTCAGAATTTGATGATTTTTTTCCCACTTTGAGAATATATATGTGGCCAAATAATTTGTAAGTATTTTAGGTGTACAGCAACTGTAAGTTGGTCAGACACATCTCCAAAGAATTGAATTTGTTGAATAAATCATAAAAAAAACTTTTTTTTTCCAGTTAAAATTCAATAACTTCTTTCAATTGTAATACTTAGCTTTACATTTGATTTCAAAAGATGCACCAGACTTCAGTGAAGGTGATTTGACCCAATTTGATGATTTATTATTTGTGTTTGAGTAAGTTTTGGGGTAAAGTGTGCACCCTGGCTCACACCTATGGCAATGATCATAAAATAGGTCATAGTACAGGCCCTGGATGACTTTTGGATTTTCTAAAGGTATATTCTTGGGAGTCTCTGGGTGTACTACAAATACCACACAATAAACAAAAAATTGGGCTGTGGGCAAAATTACATGTATTGTGAAAGAGGTCCTTTATATATTTCTCAGAAACATGAAATCAGAAAATTAGCACTCCGTAGTACTCCTTATCTTCTGGGTAGCTTTCAGGTTAAAAAAGGTTTGTGACTCCTGAGTTAGAGCATCAAAGCTCAGTGATTGCATGTGGTGGGTGCAGCAAAATCAATTGGTAGACGTGGATTGTAATTGTGATCTCAGTATCAATCAAAATATCTAAAATCATAACTACTGCCATAATCTAGCAGCCTTAACATTAAGTCCTTTCATTGATACTTAAACTTTTATTTAAATTTGACTTCTTTCCTCAATGTTTTGCTTTTTCCAGGTAATTTATAGTTTTTTCTCAAAAATAGATTTTTTAAATAACTTTTCTACATTTGAAAGTATCCCTAACATCTCAACTTTTTTTTGCAAAACTCTCTTGTTTCCTATAAATATTTTGTGTTTCTTTTGACATTACAAGGTTCTTATTAACAATCCAGCTTTTTACATAATTTCTTTTTCTAAAATATTAGATTTTTTTGGAACATTTAAATTGTTTCCATGAGATTCAAACATTGTTCTTAACATTTCTCAGCATTTGACTCTTAACCAGAATTTCATGTCTCTGTGCAGGACCGAAACACTTTTCATCGCTTTGACAAGTTTAACGCCAAATACAATCCCATTGGAGAGTCCATCCTGAGAGAGATCTTCATCAAAACAGATAACCACATTGAGGGGAAATACTTCGGCCACATTATTAAGGTGCTCGATTGCAACTTTTTCTTCCCTCTGATTGCTCCTTGAGTCTTTAGCACCTCCCGCTGACTCTTTCTGTCTCCGCTCTTTAGGAGGTGATGGCTGACTTGGAGGAGAGTAAATACCAGAATGTCGAGCTCCGACTGTCGATCTATGGCCGCTCCAGAGATGAGTGGGATAAACTGGCCAAGTGGGCTGTCAAACATCGAGTCTACTCCAATAATGTGCGCTGGCTGGTGCAAGTGCCTCGACTATTGTGAGTTAACCCATTGAAACATTTTTGCTGTAATCCCAGTACAATGGTAAAAAAAACAGTTTGTAGGCATTTCTGTGTGCAAGGTTTTACTTCTACTCCGCAAACACCTATTTAAAGTCATGTCATGATTCAGTCATGTAATCTGCCTGAAGTTTTAAGCTCTCCTTTACCCATCTACAACATTACTCACTTTTAAATGTAGGTATGAGGCTTGACTAAGCATTAAAGGTCTCTATGCATTTATAATGAATACATTTATATATTGAATGTATTAAAGAGCATTTATATTTTAAAGTGGTAATAATTATCTAAAAGAACATTTTTTGTCATGGAAATTGCCTTTACTTTTATGTTATAGTTGGATTAAAAATTGAATGTAATCTTGGAAATTTAAGTTTAAATTGACCGATATTTAAGAAAAATTACTTTGCCAATATTTATCTTATTTACACTTACATTTATGCTGTTATTTTTTATAACATGCTAAATCTGTATTTCTTTTCTTAGTGATGTTTACCACACTAAGAAACAGCTGTCGAACTTCCAGGAGATGTTGGAGAACATCTTCATGCCTCTGTTTGAGGTCACAGTCGACCCTGGCAGCCACCCACAGCTACACCTCTTCCTCCAGCACGTATGAATTCTTGACTATAGATCCATGTACTCATAGTCGCATGAGCCCAGATCTTTGAGGGTTTCAGTTCTCTCATGTTGGTCCCTATTTACAGGTGGTGGGCTTCGACAGCGTTGATGATGAATCAAAACCAGAGCAACATATCTTTAACCTGGACAGTCCACTGCCAGTGAATTGGACGGAGGAGGAGAACCCACCCTACTCATACTACCTCTACTACATGTATGCAAACATGACCGTGCTGAATCACCTGCGCAGGTACGACACTGCACCTCTGTCATGCTGCTGCTCTCACCTACTTTTGGAATAGCTCCTAATGGTATAATTCCGATGATTACAAAAGGCAAGAGCACAATTCATACATGGAACGAATCAAAAGTGATGTACAGAGTTGAAAACAAAGAGAAAGAAGAAGAACAAGAATCAGCCATCCGCTTCTTTTTTTTTTTTTACTTTATTTTTTCATTTTTTTACATAAACATAGAACAGATGAGGACATAGGACAGCATATATATATACACAGTACATGGAATTAATAGATACATTCTGATATCAAAAAGGCAAGAGTCTTTTTTTTTTAAGAATTAAGCAAATCCCATTTTTTCCAATATTCATCTCCTTTCTTCTTTTGGAGTCGAAAAGAGAAAGTAATTTTCTCCATGTTGCAGCTGGAGTTTATGATATTTGCATGGAGTTTCATGGTGGGAGGATTCTTCTGAAGCCAGCATTTAGTGATTGCTTTTTTACTTGCCACCAAGAGTATCCAAGATACAGGGAGGCAAAACAGAAGTCGATTGACCTGCCCAAAGTTCCTGAGATAAGCTGCTCCACTCCTCTCCAAAACATTTTCAGGTACGGACAAGACCAAAAGATATGTACATAGTCTGCCGGATCCGCTCCACACTCCCCCCAGCAAACAGATTGGGCGCCACTTAGTTTTGATTTTTGATTTAGGGTGATAAAGAATCTTATTATGTTCTTCCGACAGAAATCTCTTCAGAAGAAAGAATTTGTGGAAGTGGACTGCATTTCCCTGATTTGAAGCCACGCATCTTCTGAAATGCTGATATTTGCTTCTTTTTCCAACGTTGTCTATTGTAATCTGTTGAATTCTTATTCAACTAAATTAAGCTTTTGTAAAGTTTGCCAATTGTACCTTTAGGAGTTTTTGAATTATAACTATCAATAAATATTTGAGTTATACCTAGGGGCTTAGCTAAGTCAGGAGTCCGAATATTTTTTGAGAAAAAATGGCTGATCTGTAAATAACGGTAAAAATCTTCTTTGCCCAACTCATAAAATTGACACAGATCCTCAAAACTTAATAGTTTTCTATTTATTGTAATCCTGCCCATACTTTCCCAGGATGTTCATAAGCAATGGAATACTGGACTCAGGGTTTTGAATTGTGACAAGGACATCATCTGCGTATAAGGAAATTTTATTTTCAACACCTCCTATAGTAATGCCCTCTAGGGCAGTTTCTTCTCTGATAGCTTGGGCAAGTGGTTCAATAGAAAGATTGAAAAGCAATGGGCTTTATGGGCAGCCTTGCCTACATCCTCTTTGTAACATTATTTGATTTGAGAGGGACCCATTAACTTTTATCCTTGCTGCTGGAGATGAATAGAGCGTTCTTATACATTGTATAAATGTGTCGCTAAAACCAAATTTTTCCATGACTTGAAATAAGAAATCCCATCCTACCGAATCAAATGCCTTCTCAGCATCAAGGCTGAGAAGGACTGCACTTGAGGTTCCTTTAGAAATATGATTTATAATGAAGGGCTCTTCTTATGCTATTATGTGTTTGCCTGTTGCTTATGAAACCTGTCTGGTCCTCATCTATCAGGGAGGGCATTACTATGTTTAGTCTATTTGCTAATATGGCTGCATATAATTTATAATCAATGTTTAAGACACTGATTGGTCTATACCCTTTACAATCATCGATCTGAAAAGTAATTTGGCCCAGGAGCACTGAGTGTTTTTATTTAGGAGTAGAATTAAAAATGAATCCTTTGATGCACAAAAAGCCAGGAAGAAGATCCGAGCACTTGTGTAACGTGTCAGACTTTGTTGATGCTGAGAACCCTGGCTGTCGTGTTCTGGATGAGCTGCAGCTATCTCATGGGTATTTCAGTCAGTCTCCTTAAAAAACTGTTACAATAATCTTACCCATTAAAAAAAGCATATACAGCATACCTTATTTAACATTTTATTTTTTTCTTTTCACCAGTTAATACAATAGAAAATAGCAGTATCCCAAAAAAATATCCTTCTCTTAATCTGTCACAAAATTGAGCTAAACTGCAATTTTTAAAATCTTCATCTATTTATCGCAAACTACTTTCCTCTCTGTTTGGCCCCAGGCAGCGGGGGTTTCACACGCTCGTCCTGCGTCCTCACTGCGGGGAGGCAGGACCAATCCATCACCTGGTGTCAGGCTTCATGCTGTCAGAGAACATCTCACACGGCCTGCTGCTTAGGAAGGTACGACCTCAATACCCTGGTGACTGGTACATTTCTCACATGGAAAAAACTTAATCAGGGAGAGCAACAATTCTGTTCAATCTCATTTCATGTAGAAAACATTTACTATCCCCGTTTGGATTTATACTGTATCACATACGGCAATGTTTATATCATGAGATGATGCTCTGTGTCCCTGCAGGCTCCCGTACTTCAGTATTTATACTACCTGGCACAGATTGGGATCGCCATGTCGCCTCTCAGCAATAACAGCCTGTTCCTCAGCTACCATCGCAACCCTCTGCCAGAGTACCTGTCCAGGGGCCTCATGGTGTCTTTGTCCACAGATGACCCTCTACAGTTTCACTTCACCAAGGTCAGTACACACAGCATGGCAAACAGGAAGAAACATGTTAAAATAAAGAGAGAATCACCTTCATAAATGATACATATTCTCTGTATTGCCACATGTTTTTTGTATATTTATGGTAAGCTCTGTGTAACTCTAAATATGGTGAGATAATTGGATAGCTTCTCCTGCACCCTTCTCATTGGCTAATTTAGGTTTAAATATGTGATAAGAAACTTCAAAAAAAAAGTTACTACATTCATCATGGAGAAACAATGAAGTAAAAAGCTAAAGTCCTCTAAAATAAAAGTCATAAGTAAAAAAAACTATAAATGTAAAAAATGTAAAAAGACAAATTAATCACATAGCTAAAGCTTTTGTAAGGAGTTTTAAGAATAAGAAAATCTTTATTGGCCATTGATGTTAAACATACAAGAAATTTGACTCTGGTTTACTCTGCTCTATACACAAAGAAAGAATAGAAAATAGGAATCAAATTTGAGAAATAAAATTGGACCCCTCCCCTGGGATGACCACATGCCTCATGGGGGTTCAGCTCTGAGACTACCTTGAGAACTGGGGCATGGGCCTGGCACAGGCCTGGACAGTGGCTATCAGGAGGCTGGAACAATATATCATCTTTGATCCCATACCTGAACTGACCTGATTTTGTATGGCAATGATATTTTGACAAATATTTTTAGATCTGCTGATACTGATAACAAATTTTTTAGGCAATCATCTGCCAACACCGACATTGCTCTGATAATATTGTACATCCCTTAAATGCACATATTGCAAAAACAATAAAACTAAAATTAGTTGCAATGCCCAAATACATACAGCTTAAAAGACAAAAAAATTACAGTGAAAATTAGAAATGAAATAGGACCTACCACTCTGCCTTGAAGAAGCAGCAAACGCCCTCAGAAACTTCAACCCTCAGCTCCCACTGGTCTCTGAAGTTCTCCATTTGAATATCTGTAGGACAAGTCATTTTGCAGAGAGTCCCTCTCTTACTTTAAATGTTGTCATTTGAACTCTGGGAAGGCAGCCCTGCACCTTCCTGTGTGAGGACACTGCATCTGAGTCAGGGGTGGTATGTGGGGAAGAAGGGGTCTGGAGCTAATAACGGTTTTGAGGATTGTTGTACTAAACTTGATATCAACATTGAAGATATGTTTTTGGTATTGTTACATCACCAGTTGATTAAAAGCTTTAATCCGTTTAGCTTTTCATTTTATCTTTCTCAGTCATGACTCAGATGCTCTGACAAATCAAATGAAGTGCCTGAGATTACTCAGGCAGAAGTAAAAGTACCAGTGAAAAAAGAATCTTAAAAAAGCACAAATACTCTAAAAATACTCAATCACAGTATCATGAGTCAATGTTATAACTGCACCCCTGCAGAACAGTCAGTCCCTTCAGATTAGACATCTACAACTCTGCAAACAGTCACATTGTGTGACCAGAAATGTCTTCAACTGTCATTGCATATCATACCTGTTATCAAAGCTGAGATTAAATGTCCAGTATCATCTTTTGTAGGTTAGTCAATGTGTAAAGAATCGGTTCAGAGGCAGGCCGACTGCTGCTCCTGTCACAGAAACATCTTCCTATAGGAGCATAGCACTGGTCCCTCTGCTGTTTCAGCCCCAAAACACAGCTCTTCTTTTATACCTTTTTGTCCTTTGACAATGAAATTATACTTTATTTTCCTTCAGGATTCATATTTCATATTTTACGTTATTACTTAACGTATATAATAGTTGTGAACAATTAATTATTTATATCTTTTAATTATGCATTCAGATACTTGTTATTTTTTTTATTTCATATTAAATAACCCGAATAAATGCAAAACAGAAATTGGTAAAGACTTATACATGCATGCATTTTTACTACTGATCTAAATGTTTGTTTTGGTTTTATTTTATCATAAACAACTTATAATAAATATTTTTATCTGCTTTTATGAAGCTTATCCGAGTGTGCAAAGAAAAAATTGCTTGGTCATGCCACTGACCATAAATTTTAATGATGTCCTGAGCACTGTTTGTAGACAGAGAGAGAACTTTGATTAAACATGTTTTTAAACAATAAACTCGGCTACAGAGCGGGAGGTTTTTTAATAGAGATTTAAAACAAGCTTTTCTGTTTGTGTCTGTAAATGTGCAACATGTCTGTGTCAATCCTGCTAAGACACAGCAGGTCAAACTTTTCCTTCTTTCTTTACATCATAATGTTGAAGAAGTTTTGAACATAAATACAGTTTTCAGGGTCTGATGTGTATACATGACAGCACAGTACGAGAACATGTTGATCTAGATTTCAAAGAATTTAATGTTTTCTTTTCAGTAACTTTAAAATGACTTTTTTTTTAGAGGAAGAGGGCTTGTACTAACAAGTGCCAAAGTTAGGAATGTGTGCGGTGCGTGGAGTGATAACAATAATTTAACTTTCTCAGCCCCCCAACAATTTATTCACTCACCAAGTAAGGATCTTTATCAGCAGTGTCAGTAGACTCCTTTATAGCTCTGTGGAAGAGATTTAAACCCAAGTCCTCTCTGTAGCTGCATTTCTCACCTAACCCTCTCCTTATCCTGATACTTTGTTAAATCCAGCAATGACGCTTAAGATTAGATTTCTTTAAAACAGCAATGCCTCTCTAGTATATCAGACACGCAGGTCCACAAAAGTCCACAAAAATTACTTTTCCATTTTTCTTGATCTGTTAGCAATCTTTATCCTCTTGTACCTTCAGAAATCAACCTAGCACACGGTGCACCAGCAGCTAAGCATCTCCCACCAGCCAGCATCTGCACTCAAAGACTGGAGGCTGATGGACATGCCAAGACCTGTCATAAATACAGGCCAATAATTCTTAGTTAGTGTTTTGAGATTCATTCTTTTATTTTTAAATTATATGAGGGAAATGTTAAAATTGGTATGTGAAAAAGAATAAAGAATACAAATTAAAAAACTCAGTTGTGAACCGGTTTGCATTATATGTTTTACACATAGGCATGGGAGGCAGGCTGTGAGGGGGCTATGTGGGGTGGACTTTGACCTGCTAATTCCCCTACAACTCTGTGAGCCGGTTAAGGACATAGAAAATAACAAGGGTAGCCTCAATGAGGAAAGAATTTAAATGATGACAACCCTACAGTGACAACAGGCTGTGGTAGCAACAATCCTGAGAACAAAGACAGGATAAATATGTTATTCTGCATGCAAAACACAAGCTGAGAAACAAAAGATACTTAACAGCAATGATCGTCAACATCAGCCCCACACAGCTTCCCGATCTCCCAGACCATTGTCAAGTTCAGGAAATGTAAGTGGGGGGCATATGTTGTTAACCTTGCAGTGCAGATGGACCTGCCTGATTCATTGTCTGAAATCATGCAAATCCATCTTGCCAAGCTCCAATCTCCTACGACTTCACGGCCAAAAGCTGGACAGCCCAATCAGGGAAGAGAAGCGGAAACCGAGGACATGACGAAAGCATGTTTGATAACAATGGCGGCTTCAGAAGAGGTCTCTGTAGATGCAACACTATCTGAGGTTTTATCAGAAATGAACTCAATTTCTTTTTTGAAAGAGGAGCAAAGAACGTCATTTGAAGCTTTTCTTACAGGATATCATGTTTTTGCACTTCTCCTGACCGGGGATCACTGCTGGGAATCTGGGAGAGAACATCGAAATCCTCTGCGGACAATGCCAGTTAGTCTACGGTAGTCATGGTTACTCAGCGATACCTGCCGAAATATGCTCTCCTCAGAATTACTGGGAGAACTTGGTGGGGGTTGTCGTTGATGAGGTTCATGTCACATATAAGTGGTAAATGATACATCTGTGTTGTATAATTTAATGTAAGACGATAATCTGAGGACTCAACTGGCTTGATATGGATTGGTCTGTGATGAGTGTGACTGGCAAACCGATTGTCCAATCACCAGCTGCAGTTGCTTTTTGAAGGTTCTGCCCTCCGAAAACATTATCTATCGGCTCTTCTCCAGATGGACTAGTGAAATATTTCCGTTGCTGATGTATGGAACTGTCCATCTGGCGTGTCAGATTAATATGGTGTGGCCTTAAGGGTAACTTTTTGTCATTAAATCCTGATTTTTATGAATGCAACCCCAAAACAGTTGTGACTGAAACAATTTCATCTCGATGTTTGATCTTTGTTAGCCAGTATAAAACCAGGGAATTGAGGACAATCGTGTCCAAACCTGTGATAGCCCCATACGGCTTACAGCAGTATGAGGAGAATAAAGTTATCCGGCTAAATGATAGGGTTAGATTACTTTTAACACAGAGGTTACTGAAGACATGAACTTTGTCTGACTCCGCTTCACCAGTATTCATACACAGATATATAATCTACAGCTTCTATCATTTTTATGGGGATTTTTATCTTTTTGCTGTGTCATAATAATTTTTTGCTGTGTAACTTTGGGGGTGATAAAGAATCTCTTTTATCTGGATTTGACCTGTTGGCACAGCCATAAACAGACATCAAAATTTGTCGTTTTGACAGTGCTATCAAAGCAGAAATCACTTCCTGCCCCTTATCCAGAGTTCTCTTGTGTCCTGTGTTGTAACCAGATGTTCAGTGTAAAGTTACAGCCAATGATAGTGACCTTACAGTTTATGCAGTGGTCACTGAGTACACAAACCTTGTCTGTCTCCACTCCACCAGGAATTTTAATTGTTGAAGCTTTTTGCTGTGTCATACTACTTGATTGCTTTGCCATTCTAGTTTTTGCTGTGCCACCTTGTGGATGATAAACTTTATCTTTTTTATTATTGTTTGATCAGCTAGCACAGCCATAAACAGCCATAAAGATTTGGCATTTTGACAGCACTTTCACAGCAGAAAACTGCTTACTGCCTCTTATCCAGAGTCCTCCACAGTGCTGAGTTGTAACCTGAAAACCAGATGGACCGCATAAAGTAATTAAGCTGAATGATTGGCCTTAAGTTTCATGCAGTGGTCAGTGAATACACAAACCTTGTGTGACTCTGCTCCACCAGGCCTCAGGCAGAGCACTCTGATCTGTAGCTTTTGCTGTTTTATGTAAGATTTAAAAATTTTTGCTGTGTCATACCACTTTATTGCTTTGCCATTCTAGTTTTTGCTGTGTTACTTTGGATGATAAAGATGATAAAGTTCATCTTTTTTTATTATTATTTGATCAGCCGGCACAGCCATAAACGTCCATAAAGACTTGGCGTACTGACAGCACTTTCACAGCAGAAACTGCTTGGTGGCCCTTATCCAGAGTCCTCCATGGTGCTACATTGTAACCTGAAAACAGCATCTAGGCTTCAAATTGAAAATACGCTAAAAGATATGTTCAAATGCAAAATTGTATAAAAAAAACTCTCAAATACTGAGTGTTTGTTTATTTACTGTGATGTTTATTTGTACAGGAGCCGTTGATGGAGGAGTACAGTATTGCTGCTCAGGTGTGGAAGCTGAGCTCCTGTGACATGTGTGAGCTGGCCAGAAACAGTGTCCTGATGAGCGGCTTCTCTCATAAGGTATCAAATAATACTTCACAGCACATTAAATGTTATCTACTTTTACTGTAGCTCTCTTTGTCTTTTATCTCACTATTAATCTGTGGCTCCTGTTCTGGATCAGGTGAAAAGCTCCTGGCTCGGTCCATACTACATTGAGGAGGGACAGGAGGGTAACGATATCAGACGCACAAACGTCCCCGACATACGTGTGGCATACCGCTACGAGACCATGTGTGAGGAGTTAAATTTGATCACACAAGCCATCCGCACAGATGAGCTGGAGACAATAGAGGAGGAGGGAGGTGTGTGTATGGGAGCTGTGCAGGCAGAGAAATGAAAACGCTCCTACAATGCTTCTGTTTGCACACAGAGACTTTGTACAGATTTACATATCAACATATCACAGATGTGAGGAGAGAAGAGCTTTGTTACAAGATGATGAAGAGGCAGTATGAGGGAGGACCTACAATCTGTGTGCCCAACCTGTTTACTTCCTCCAGTTCCTCTGAATCAGTCTGTGTCTCATTTGTCATGGTGATTTCACAAAGTTTTCCATCTATTTATTTAAATGATTATATTCCCATGGTATGACCACATTTTGTTAGTTTTTGTCCAAAGTCTGCATATCCTCCGCCTAACTGAGCAATACACAGTATTCAAACACTGATGTATCTTTTATCTTATATTGGAGCCAACACAGCTCAACAAATGATCTGAAACCCTTTCAAATTAAAAGCATTTAACTACTTAGGGGGCAGTAGCCACCATTCATGAAAACTGAGATCATTTATTGTTGATTTACTAGTAAAGCTCACCTGTGACCCAATAGTATTTAACAATCTTGAGTTAAATACAGACATGTGGTGGGTATTTTCTTCAGCTGTTATAGAATGCAAAGAGCAAGTTAAATTGTATCAACCACAGAAAAGGAACTGATGGAGTTCAGAGATAGATTTTAAGCATGTAAGTGTTATTCTTTATAAATATATATTTATTTTTCTGTGAGTAGGAACATCCATCATCATCTATACTGCTTCCCCCTTTTCAGGGTCACAGAGGCTGGAGCCTGTACCAGCTGACAAGAGGCAGGAAAGAGAGACAGATAACCATTCACAATCACACTCAAGTGTCATTTTGAAGTCACCAATTAAGCCAGGGGAATGTTTTAAGGTCTCTTGTCCTGGTGTGATTGACTTTTTACAACATGTCTTGGGTTTTATTAAGCAAGGATTTGATTTAAGTCAAATAAAAAATTAAAAGTTGTATTTCTGTAGCAGACTTTCAAAATAGTCACGGTGTCTGAATGTGATGAGCAGTAAACACACATGTAGGTGGAGGCTGTGTAGCTATTTCATCATAAACCCCAGGAAGTAAAAAAAAACTGAGGGTTTTAAAGAGGCAGAGTACATTTCTCTGTGAACTGAGACTTTAGTGAAAGGTGTCATGTTCCTCTGCTCTCCAAGCCCCTACTAACAACATTAATAGCAAAGGAAAGTGATTTTGCAGGTCATAAGACCTTGACAATATGGGTCTCTGAGTGCCTGGAGAAAACTCACGCTTGCATTCGAGCAAGCAAACTTCACACTGAAAGGCCCTGACCAACATGGGGAGTCATACCAGCAACGCTCTTGCTGTGTGGCATGTGCGCTAACATCTGTTTGCAGAACCGGTTGCACATTTTCAAGCAGTTCTTCAGATTGAGTGCAGGCAGCAGATGGTGCTTTTCCAAACTGCTTGAACTTGTGTTTCTCAAATCTAAAAAGTTGTAAATTTCTGTAGAAATGCACAGGATGAAAAGAGAAAATCATT
The DNA here is from genome assembly GCA_037902135.1 of Cetoscarus ocellatus. Lineage (NCBI taxonomy): Eukaryota > Metazoa > Chordata > Actinopteri > Labriformes > Labridae > Cetoscarus > Cetoscarus ocellatus. Next base: position 21,087 of record JBAMNC010000460.1, on the reverse strand, counting down.
GAATAAATAAGGACATACGTATAAGGCACAAGGAAATGGAATCGAATCTACAGAAAAATATTAGCACAAACATTTCCAGCATCTTTAACAGCACCTGAGCAGACACTTTGGGCTCTAATTTCCTGGTGCAACTCAGGGTGGTGCAGCCTGGCGCACCCCGCGCAGTGGTAATTTTGTCCCGCGCACCGCTGTGCACAGCCAAGTTGGCAATTTGGTAGACCGGCTGCGCCGAGATGGGTGTGGCGGCGCACCAGTGGGAGGTGTCGACAGATTCAGCTTGGCGCAGTGACAATTTTGTGCCAAAAAAACGCGCAGAAGGTGCGCTGAAAGCTCGCCAGGTCCAACCTGGTCTATTCTCGGGGCCAGCGAGGCGCATCCGGGGCAGTGGTAATTTGGCTGACAGGCGTGCTGTGCGCACACATCACCAAAACCTCACAGGCAGGTATCCAGAGTGTCAGGCACATTTCAATGCAATAAACAATCACAGCAACCGCTATATAATGTAACCGTCTGAACCAGGCATATACATTTGTATCTATATTAATTGTCCTGTCACATCTGATGTCAGATCAGAGATGTTTGTCATAACTAACGAGTTCACATCTCTCAAGCCAACCACAAACAGCCACATCATCCGATATGGAGTATCTGGCTTCTCTCATCTCATGAAATTCAAAAGAAAAGAAAAAAGAGAGAGACGCTCGCTGAATAAAGGTAGGTCACTCGGTGTCTTAAGGATTTACCTGTGATTGCCCATATTTCTCTGTTTTAATCTTTATTCGTAACGTGACCTTAAAAGATTGAGTACATCATTGCAAGGAGGATGAGGAGGAGATATCGGGGGCATTTCACCAAAGGTTCTGCTATTTAGCGATGACAGACCAGGAATGCAGGTGGATCACAAGCATGATGAATGGATTAGCCTGCTGCTGTGTTTAAATGTAATTATCTCTTAATTTTGTACTCCTATTTATGAGACAGGAACAGATTACATCTGTCCCGCGAGGTGGTCCACACGGTGACGCGCATCGTGGCCTCCAATGCACGGCCTGGTGGCCCCTGTGCTCTCCCAGTTGCTGTAAAAGTGACAGCGGCTCTGACCTTCTTCCCTACCGAAGTGAAATGGTCACTGCACATTTAAAGGCGAGGAGAGGCGTTCATTTGATTGGTGAAGATAACACTCAGCTGTGTTAATCACGCATTCTCTCCTCCCTCTCTGCTACTTGCGCCGGTGGGAAGGATGGAGGCGTGGGTGCGCCTCCCTGCGCTGTGCACGAAACTTGCAAGATGCCCTGGACATACCCCGTTGGTGCGGCGCAGGCGCGGCGCAGGCACGGCGCAGGGCAGGTGTGCCGTGCCTGCTCCTGGTCTACGAAATTAGAGCCCTTTATATGAAGAGTCACAGGAAAACATACTCATCAGTCAGATAAGACCTTTCTGTGTGGAGTTTGCATGAGTGGGTTTTCTCTGGGTTGTATGGTTTCCTTCCACAGACCAAAAAACATGCTCATTCGGTTAATTGGAGACTTGGTGTGTGTGTGTCTGAATATTTGTGTGTCTGTATTTGTCAGTCATGAGATTTGCTGGTGACCATACCAGGGGTGTACTCTGCCTCTCTCCCAGTGATAGCTGGGACAGGCCTTAGCCCCCAATGACACCTGAACGGGATTAGTGGTAAAGATAATGATAGGATAGCACAGAGGCCTGAGGTGGACATGCAGTCATACATTTCTTTACTTCATTCAGTAGAAGCAACAAGGCATTATCTAACCTATGCCTAAAATAACAATAACAACAACAAAACAAAAACACAACAACAATACAATAACAATTTTAAGATGTCTTTTTTTTAAATATGACTCTTCGTTACCAATTTAGAGTCTGTATCTCCCAGGATACGTTGTCCATTTTGAGGTATTTCCAAGACGGCATATTTCTCTTAAACTACAACTGATTAATAAAAACTTCACAAGATTTCTGGTCAGTGTCTCTGTATGCTTCCATTTTGAATTTTTATGCAAATTAATTATATCAATTTATATAGATGTTGGCACATCACGTGACTTTGGAAGCTGACCCACAACTCCTATCTTGCCAATGAAAACAAGTGTTCCCACTCAATATCCCCAGGATACAAATGGTTGAAGGGTTAAACACTTTCTCAAAATGAAAAACATAGATCAAATTATGACAACTATTTGCCCTGTGGAACAAACATCAATCTACTCATATCTGGCATGTCAAAGTTTTTTGTATTGTGTGCTAAGATGCTGATTTGTTTTAGTAAGATGAGAATTAAAAGAGAATATAACAAGCCAGGATGAAAAATATTAATGTAATAACAGGATATCATTGTTGGTGCATTGCTCTTTAAAGCGACTGAAGGAGGAAGAAGGGAACTTTGGTTTGCAGTGAGATAAAAACACTGAGCACAGCCATATACAGCAGCATAAACTAACACCCACACACAGTTTTACAGAAACAATAAGAATTACACAAGACCTACACAGACCCAGTTCAGTCTGATTCAAGTTGAAAAGTCCACAGGAGGCGATTCGCAGAAGGTGCATTAAAAAGAGATAGCAGTGAGTAATTACAAATCACAAAGGGGTAACATATATGAAGTGTTGATTGTGACAAAATGCTTTTTCTTTGGCTGTGTCCAAAACTGGCTACGATGCACTAAACTAGCTACCAACTAATGCAACTGTTGGTCTGTTGATGGATTTCAACATGAAAAAGTCCTTTACTGACACAGCATTATGAACATTTAAGATAAATATCAATATGATTGCTTGTAGTTCTGCCAGTTGGTTGGCCTGCAAGCAAATGTCTGATAGCTCCACTGCATTTTGGTGGTTTCTTACAGTCAGCGTGCTCCCATTTCTTAGGCCATGTTTCAGTATTGTCATCTTAATAGTACAGTTGAATGCATCATGTACTGGATATTACAAAATGTGTTGGACAGAAGATAATATTACCGTTGGTTTAATATTTCGCAGTTTATTGTACCAGGCGCAGCTGGTTTATGGTCTTGTACATGTTAAGTAAACAACAGTCCAGTTAATGACTAACCCTACTGCAGTGTAGCTTCGATCAAAAAATGTAATAAGTGGTTTATTTGGATTTTAATTATGAAGATGAATGTTATGGTTAAGTAATGTTGCCATAGATACACACTGTCACTGCCTGCCATTTTGACCTCTACCGTGTTGGTACAAACAATACATGAGGTAGACTCTGTCCATGCATACACCGTGTCTTTTCAGAGACATGTGTCATTTGGGTACTTTTGGCATACTGCAGATTTCCCCTTTTGTTTTTTTTAGCCATTTCAGTACATATTGCTAGTAACTTTGATTGATTTGTTTGTCTTTTTTGTAAGGGACAGACATAATATACAAGGACAAACTGAAAACAGTCATCCTATGCAAATATCCCAGTGTAAATAGAGGATGCTATTTTGAAGCATCTATCCCTAGAAGGGCTTTTATGAAGACAAAGCATTAAGACATTTTAAATTTAAAAAAAGGCAAATTGGGTACAGCATGAAACAATATAAACACATTTTTCAGTGAGAATATATAGCAGTCAAACATGAGCGTAGGTTTAACCAGGATTTAACCTGAACTAACCAGGATTTGGTCGCCCTCTTAATTGTGGTCAAGTTTGCAGTAAGTCTCATTTTGGATTTTACTCCTTTCAGAGAAAAAGCTGTTAGAGCAAAATATGTTTCACAGAATGAAACAACTCAGTCCCAACTTGAAGCTGCTCTGGTGGATCTGCTGCAGCTCTATAGTCTGTTCATGTATTTCCTGAAAGGCTGAGGAGCAAGTACCTTTAAACATACAAAAACAAAGTTTACATCACAAAAAAAAAAAAGTTACTAAAAAAAAATGTTATTTACTTAAAAAGCAGAACTGATCATGTCTAACTTGTTAAATACCAAGATGTTTTAGGCACTTTGTTAGTTTGTGACTTCATGTACAGCCCTTCTTAAAAGGAACTTGGAAAATCCTGTGTCTCTTTATAAACCATTTTTATGCTAGCACTTTCCTAGTGTCTTGCCTTATGCCACTTGATATGCCAGCACTTACTTCCCATTTTTCTCATTGCTGATCTTGTCCTGTAAACATGCAGAGACGGTGATCTGACCAAAGATCTTCAGATGATGTTCCTTAACATGAGTGTAAAAGTATGTGGTTACAGACAGGGTCTTTCAACAAAGGAAAATGGAATAAAGTAAAATGGAGGATGTACTGTATGTGTGCTAAAGGCTTCTACATATTACTAGGGATGCACAATATTGGATTTTTGCCGATATCCCATAACCCGATATTTCCAAACACAATATTGCTGATACCTATATTTTTTTTCGAGAGCAAAGAGTCTTTACATTAGTAAAATTGACATGTTGCTTTCTATGTGAGTCTTTCTGTGTAAGGAACAGATGCTAAACAAGAAAAACAAAATTTAACTCTTCAAAAAATGAACATCTTGGTTTTTAATGTACCCGTGCAGTGATGATGAGGTGAAGCGACATGGTACATTTGTGTATTTTGCTAATATTACTGCCAATATAAGGGATATATATGGCTGATATGTATAGCAAATATATCAGCTGTGAATAGGGGGAAATTTTTCAATTTCAGCCAATACCAATGTTCATATTTTTAGGCCAATATCTGCTGATACCAATATCATATGAATAATATAGTGCATGTCTAGCCCGTACAGTAAGCAAGCTTTTATGAAATTTTATGTTTTAACAAAACTTCCTGAAAACTCTTGACAATGTTACTATGTGTGATCAAATATGCTTCAAGTCAAGTCATGTGTTTATAATGGATGAGCAGAAAAACTTACTGCAGGGTTTTAATTGAAATTATCTTAAAGACTTAATGAACAGTTACCCCAAGATCTGTTTTGATTGGGTGGCTACGGATCTTTCAAGTAACCCAATTAATCCCACTTATAACTTTAGCAAGCCAAGACTTCATCCCTATCTTTATCAGTGAACCTGATGCTTTTACAAATTTGATCTGCACCAGAGGAATGAATAATTTATGAACAGTTCAACACATTAGAACTGTGGACATTACTCAGCAAATGTTTTAGGTAGGCCTAAAAATGCTGTTAAGTAAGAAAGCTTTCACAAGTGAAAGTTTTATAGTTTATTTATTTATCAACAGACAAGTGCAAAGTGAATGAGCAGAAGAGAAATCTAAATCAAATCAATATTTGGTGTGACCATCCTTTGTTTTCAAGACAGTATCAATTATTGTAGGCACACTTATACAGTTTTCAGAGGATCTCATTCAGAAGGTTGTTTCAAGTATCTTGAAGAACTAAAGATCTTGTGTGGATGTAGGCTGGCTCAAATCCTCCTGTCTCCTCTGTTTAGATGAGGGCTTTGTACCATCACTCTTTGTTCTTCTTTAAGGTAAAGAGAGCTCTTGATGACACTGGCTGTATGTTTTGTGTTGGTCTCCTGCTGAGGGATACATTTGAGGCCAACCTGATGCCTCCCTGATGATATTGCATGATGGATAAGTATCTGCTTGTATTTTCCATCATCGAGGACACCATTTTTCCTGGCCAAATCCCCAACTCCATTTGCAGAAATGAAGCCAAACTTTCAAGGATCTTCCACATTCTCCATTGTTTCCTTAGACATTCATCACAGAACTGCTCTCCAGCCTTTCTGGGAACAAACTGCCTACTGCTACAGCTAAATATTTCAAACTTTGACTTTGCTGCCATTTTCTGCACTCCAGTGCCGTTGTTTGTGTGCATAGTAGAGTTGTTTGGCCTTGTTTCCACATTAGTTGGTGTGGAACCTTTTGGCTGCATTTTTTAGGAGGACCACTTATGCCCGGACTTCTCTGGACAGTAGATGTAATTTACCTCAACCCCTCTGGTTTCTGCCAGTTTTGAGCTGTGGCACTGCTGGACATTATCTGGTCTCAAAGTGAAAAAAGCACCAGGTGTCTTTCATCACCTGCAATGACTTTACTCTGTTAACCACTGTGTAAGGTCTTCACTGTTGCCCATTTCTTGAAATCTTGAAAGGAAAGTTTGGAGGCAAAAAGTCACACCAAATATTAAACTGATTTTTCTTCAATTACTTCACTTTGGTTTATGTAAATTAAAGCTGCAGTATGTCATTTATAATTTGTTTCTCTGGACCCAAAAAATATGATTACCTGTCAGCATCTTATTACTGAAGCCACACTAAAGATCTACTATATCTGTGCCCCCTCCTTGCTCTCTAATTAGTCTTTAGAAAATCTAGCAAGGGACACGCACTTTTGGGACAATGAGGGCTCAGTTAGAGAGGTGTTCATTTTGGATCCTCTACGAAGGTTTATGTGCTTGTACCTAAATGATCTTTAGTTGTTTAGATTGTACAGGTAATGGTAATTTTATATAGAGACATTTATGGCTCTTTTGTGGCTGCAATATCATACATTGGCATACTGCTAATGACAGCTAAAGGTACACAAACACAATGGATTGGTTGTGCATAAGGAAAGGGGTGTGGCTAGGAGCGCAACTATGGAAGGAAGGGGCAGTATAATTGCATATATATATATATATATATATATATATATATATATATATATATATATATATATAATTTTATTTTTATTTTAATATTTTATTTTATATTGCCAGTATCTTCTGCATAGTACTGTAAATTCATGATCACTAAATTTGTATATATGACCTCAGTATTTTTGTAATTCTGGTTACTGCTCCACTACCAACAGGCTTATAAACCTTTACAGATTCAATTATATGTTTAATGACTTTATTTGATGGACAGAATAGTGGAGAGAGACATATGCAGGAAAGGAGCCATACTGAAACCCAGCAGACGTAACCACAAGGATACTGTCATAATCAACATTTCCTAAGAACAAAATTCAAACGTTGAGACGATGCATAGTTCAGTAAGTCAATTACCATGTCTTTTAGACTAGTTTGATTACATTTTACTGTGAGTGGACAACACTTCACATTTGAAAACAGGAAGATAATTCAGAAGTGTTTCCTTTTCCTGTTAATGAAAACCTTCATTAACCACATTCCCAAAGCTGTTTGTGTCATATTTGTGCTGTTTTTTTACAGTGTTTTGCATGAAGCTGTGTATTTGTCTCTGTTGTGCAGTATATCTGCTCAGCTGTAACACCTTCTGATTCTAAATCTTAATATGAGGCATTGTTTCTGCTGAGAGTCTGATGCATAGCTCTGGTCCCTTTTGTCTGAACATTAAAAAGTCATAGTTCAGTGAAACATGCATGACCTGCTCTTCGGTTTCCACTCTGTGCTTAAGTTCAACTGTTGCCAAAATCATCAATAAACTCATTTCTTTAGGGAACTGCTGTCATCTTGACCTTTTCATAGCCTTCGTTTTGGGCCATGGTGTTATCTGTTGGGCTGTTTGTTGCTACTCAGAAGCATGATGTGATGCTCCCAGAGAATATGTACTGTTTGTGAATATGACTTAATTATATTTGTGTCAAAGAAAAAAATAAACAGTGTTTACATTGCAGCTCATTACTTGCTTGAGTTTTGTACATGCCAGAAATTGAATTAATGTCCTCAGAAAGTTGTCAAAACAGATTAAAACAATTTAATAGGACATTATTTAGACAGATATCATCTGGGCTTTAGCCAGTGATAATTAGTGTGTGAGTGAAACAAAGAGTGCATTGTGTGCTCATTAGCTCAAATATGGGTCAAAGTGAGCAGAAAGTTCCCACTAGACAAAAACTGTTTTCTGGTCTTGATATTTTCAGTGAAAGAACTGAGGTCTTGCTGCAAAGGTTTAAATGTAGTGTACTATGAGAGATCTTGGTAAAGAGATATACTCTGTTGTACTTCAATATCTAGTCTGTATGTTATTCAGCAGACCACATAATTAACCAATGATGAATCAGTCACTGAAATACCTGCCACTGGTAACGGGCCATGTGCTGGCTGTTGTGCAGTACGTCCCACTGGAACAGTAAGACCTGGCAAAGTACTGCCTCATATTGGTCTCTAGAAAACCTGAGAATAAGAACTAGAAACAGGGTTTACTGTTGTTTCTCAGCATCATGCTACATGCCACTAAGAGTTCTCACTTTCACTTTCATGTTTTCTCTTTCTTGGTCTGGTTCTGTAAATTTGCAAGAAGTTTGTCTGAAAAAAGACACATAATGATGTTCCTTAAGAATTTAACCTTATGCACTTTGTGAATCTTGGCTGTTTGCATTTTATAACAAATGGATGTCTTCCTGTAAGTGGTCCCCTGACACTTACTCTCATGGCAGTTGGTGCAGTCATTAAAAAATACGAAATGAAAATCATCAAACATTTTGCAGCATTTTGTATTAACTTTTGGAGATCATAAGAAGGCATCAGAAATAATTTGGATTGATTTTAAAACCAGAAGTCAGTTTGTCACACTTTAACAGACATTTGCCAAGACTTTTACCACCTGATAAGTGACAAGGATAGAGGCTTCAAGGAAAAGCTGACCTTGAGTGTAGTGACTTCAAAGACAAATAATCATCGCCTTTATTACTGTCATAAATGAGGGGAAAAGACACAAAACATTTCTAAAACATAACAAGTCTTGCCACTCTGCTTCTACAGGGCTGAAAGAAATTGACCCCAAAATATTTTTCCAGCAAAATTGCAATACACAATAGATATTCAATGCATTTTGTAAGGAGATTAAAATGTGAAGTCAGGTTTTAAGTTAATACCTCATAAGCCAACAGCAAAATGTCAAAATCTGCATTGAAATCTGCAAATACAATTTGTTTACTTAAAAATCACAGAATACTGCAAAAATGTCGTCCCCCACGCCCAATGAAACAGGTAAGAAAGGCCAAACGACACATCTAGACAAACATTTTCAATAGATAATTGTGTGATTAATAAGCATATTACTGCTGATGGCTATTATTGCAAACAAGCTTTTATGGAGCATTAGGCCTGATTTCTACAAACTCCAGTTCCAATGAAGTTGGAACATTGTAAAAACATAAATTAAAACAGCCTAAAAATATGTCATTATATCAATAATCATTTTTGACCCGCATTCAGTTGAATACACTACAAAGACAAATAATGTAATGTTCCAATTAATTAATTAACTAATTTATTTGCAAATATTTGCTCATTTTGAATTTAATGCCTCAAAAAAAGAGTGACCAGGGGAAACAGAAGACTGGGAAAGTTGAGGACTGCTCAAAAAACACCTGTTTAGAACATTCAACAGATCAACAGGTTAATTGTAAAGAGGTTAGTGTTATGACTTGGTAATAAAGGAGCATCTCCAAGGGCTCAGTCATTCACAACCAAGGAAAGGTTCACCACCTTGTGAACAACTACATGAGCAAATAGTCTAACAGTTCAAGAACAACGTTTCTCAATATACAATTGCGAGGAATTTAGGGACTTCATTATTTATAGTCCAGATTATCATAAAAGATGTACAGAATCCAGAGAAATCTCTGCACAGAGGCAGCAAGGTCAAAAATCAACATTGAATGCTCATGACCTTTGATCCTGCAGGTGATACTGAATTAAAAACAGACATCATTCTGTAAGGATATCACCACATGAGCAATATATGCTGCCATCATATATGTCCCTGCTTATTTCAGTATGACAATGCCAAGACAGTCTGCGCTTTACAACAGCATGGCTTGGTATGATGAGTACAGGTACTAGTCTGGCCTGCCTGCAGTCCAGACCTGTCTCCCATTGTACAAGGGGAACCCCTTATGCAACTGTTTTTACATCAGCAAGAATGGGAAAGAATTCCACCTTCAAAAATAAGTGTCCTCAGCTCTCAAAGGCTTATAAAAGGTAAAGTGGCAAAGTGGTAACTATAATATTTTCCCGCCCTTTTGTCTACCCTACATTGGTAGTCTCCATATTGCCTGAACCTGCTCTCCTCCTCCTATTGTAAGTATTTTTTTCCGAGTAAACCCTGCCTGCACTCTTGTCTGGACTCGCAGCCTCGGTTGGAGACAGACTCTCTAAATTTCCAGACTTGGCAAGCATACGTATTTCTTACACTAGTTTAATATATGCAGGGTATCAGTGCCTAACAGATAAACGTTTTCACATTAATGCTCATCCGAGTCTGTCAGTGTCTTTGTTCAAATAACAAAGGGCTCTGCCTCCATGTGTGACTGTCCGAAACACCCCGCCCACCTCTCCCCTGACTGACATAAATCAGCACCCTCCCTCCTTCTCTTCCTTCGTCCACCGGGATAAAGAGCCGGCAGTGTACCGTTCAAGCACGGCCAGAGACTCAAAGTAATCCAACATGAGTGACACGATCCTCCTCGGTTACTGGGACATTCGTGGGGTAAGTGCAGCCGTCACCTTTGTTTGCTCAGTAACGTTATGTCGTGTTTGCAGGGTGCTGCATGTTGGCGGTGTACTAGCACAGCTCGCTACCGTGTCAACCGGGGACTTTCTGTCGCTTGCCGTTGCCGTAGTGGGGGCAGTCAATGAGAAAATGGTGTCCTTATTGGCGTACTGAGTACCATATTGCCCTCTGCTAAATTCTTTTAAGCAGACTCGTCTCATTTAAAAAGGTGCACATACAAAAGGTTATGAAAATCTGCTGAAAGTACGGCGACCATTTGGCGACACTTGGCAGGAAGTCACCAGTTAGCACGGTCACTGGATAAACCGTCACAACGGCTGCAGCTGGACATCTTCGAGAGCCGTAAGCAGAGACATGTTAGCACATATGGCATTACAAGTGAAGGGTTTAACTGGTTCTGGAGCTGCTGTAGTTTTACACGAAGATAAAGTGTGTTGTGATGCTAAAGTTTGATAAAGGCCTCGCTCGGTATTGTGTAACGTTATGCAGCTCCGACTGCATGTGCTCATAACATTTCAATAACCCGTGACGTTGGCACATGAGATGATTCTGTATTGAACTGTTTCTAACATTAGCTGAGCCGTCTGAGTCAAAGTTGGTTTCAGCAGCTGAAGCTGCCTTTCGTCTTCAACTAAAGTTTCCTCTAGTTCCGTTTGTAAATATCAACACTATTCTTCAACTTGAATGAACTCATTACAAACAGCTATCATTGCAATCGTCATTCACTGGACTGACAGGCTCAGCCAGCCACTGATGCAGCCTAAATGAAACAGGCGAAGTTTTATAATGATTATCTAAGACTGGGTTTCCACCAGGTCCCTTTAGACAGATGAAGTCATATTTAACCGCCCAAGTGAAAAACGAATCCTCACTATTTAGCAACAAGAGGCCAAACAGGTAAAAAAAAAAGACTTTAAGTTAAAATTAGAAGTAAAAATTCAAACAAAACTAAAAGCTTGGAAAGATAAACACTAATCACACAGTAGCCTATAAAAAATCGAGAATAAATTGTAAACAGTAGGGCTGCTCTATTATGGCAAAAATCATAATCACAATCATTTAATAGATATTTAGGTAACAATTACAAAACCCCATTTATCACCATTTTACAACATGAACCACATGCAATACATGCACGTGAATGCTCTTTACACTATCACAATGAACATGAAATAACAGGCTACAAATGAAAATATGTGTGGAAAAAATAAAAAAAATATATTGATAGATGAGGGGGGAAAAGATGAAACCTGCGCAGCATGCCTGGTGGGACAGTAATCTTTGAATCTCGATTATTAAGTTTCCGGAATTGTGGGAGGTAGCAGATTAAATTAAAACTACATTAACTGCACTGCTCTAGTAATTAATATTTTTGAAATCTTTTTTTTTTTTTAATGTATCTTTCATTATATATTGCAAATTTCTTGACCACAACAATACTGAAAGGATCAAAGAAGTAATTATGACAGGAGACAGATACAGTCTTCAGTGTGGTATAATTTACATAAACTGATGAAGACAGCTCAATGTGCATGGACTGTGACTGTATCAAGCAAGAGTGGAAACACCAGCAACATGGCACTACCCCTGTCAAGCAACATAGCATTAAAAATCAAGAGTGCCGTATAATGGACGTAGATGTCACAGAAAACTTATGTTAGTCTACTTTTTTCCACATAAACCCACGGGAATTGATAAGGGAATAAGTAAAGAATCTTATCATTTAGCAGAATTTTTCATTGTATTGATATATTTAAAATTGAATCAATTCCGGTTTCTATCTATACTCTAAGAGCTTGTGCATACCCAAGTATTTCACTTTCTGAGCCTCATGAGACTGTATATCGAGCAATTCCTAAAGCAAGGTTTAATGTGTTAATTAGAGGTGTGTGCCAAAAGTACAAATATATTAAGAATTGAAAAAAAAAAAAGGGGGGGGGGGGGGGGGGGTGGAACTATGAGTGCTTAATGTTTGCAGTGTCCATTAATATATCACTTCTGCTTCAACAATGTCTTTTTCTTTTATCCTGCAGCTTGCCCAGTTTGTCCGCCTGTTGCTGGAGTACACTGGCACCAGCTATGAGGAAAAAACCTATAGTGTCGGTGAAGGTAATTCACATGTTGTGTAAAGTTATTTGAAGATAACATTTATAGCCAATGCCAAACGTGTTCTGAAACTGATTCTTGTCTCACAGCTCCTTTATATGACAGGAGCTCCTGGCTTAATGAGAAATACACACTGGGACTGGATTTTCCAAATGTAAGTGGGTTTAAACTCTGAGTTATTTTTAAGGTCTAGGTGAGTTTAAAAGTCGACTAATTATTCCATTGTTATTACAGCTGCCCTACTTGGTGCATGGGAACAGGAAGCTGGTGCAGAGCAATGCCATCATGCGATACATTGGTCGCATGCATAATATGTGTGAGTATACATTTCAACATTGTATTGAAGGGAGACAAACAAATCTGTTGAACTTAAAAAAGTCTAATTATTCTGTGTGAAGATGACGCTAAGTTTTATTCCTTATTTTGAACTAAGAGCTACAATCACAAATAAAAAATCTGTTTTTCTTGACCTGAACTGTTTCGATGACAGGTGGAGACACGGAGGAAGAGCGGATCCGTGCAGACATCTTGGAGGCTCAGATTGTGGACTTCAGAGCTGGCTTTACAATAATGTGCTACACTGACTATGTGAGTGATACTTTAAAAGGTCTAACAGTTTGGGTGTGTTTTATAAACTCTTTGAATATATAGCCATTTTTTTGTCATTTCTCCGACATCAGGAAGGGAAAAAGGATGCGTATTTTGCTAAACTGCCTGACACACTGAAGCAGTTCTCAGACTTCTTGGGAGACAGGAAGTGGTTTACTGGTGACAAAGTAAGTCAGTATTTTATAGAAAACAGAATGCTTCACGTTTGTTGTGCTGTAGTAGTAGTATCATATCTGACTTTCCAAAGTGGACGTAATTGTCATTTTATGTTAAATTATGTTGAGGATTATTTCTAGTAGTAATAGCAGTTTAAGACAAAAGAAAGAAATATATTTTTACAGCCTGGTTAATAAACAACTTTGATCTAAATAGTTAATGTATTTAAGTTCTTCTACCATTTTTTTTAATCACAAATTACTGTCATTTTTAATTTATTAACATATGTACATGTATTATTTGAGTAAATGTTGGACCAAAAACTTTAATCTCTATTAAAGCATTTTGTTAAAGACTTGTTTTTTATTATAATTAAAATATAAGAGTGATATCCAGAGCACAGTTATATGTTGATTCAAAAAGTATATTTTCTTTTATTTTAAGTCTTTAACAGTTCCCATCAGGAGCTTGAAACTTTCTGCTCAAATCAAAAATGATCATTCGCCCAAGACATGTCAGTTATTGGACTCAAAATATAAAGTCTCATTTGAGCCATTGTATTTCTGTCTTTTTAAAGTTTAAAACTTTTTTTTTTTTTCTCCATTCTAGCTCAATTATGTGGACTTCATCGCGTGGGAGGCGCTGGATCATCAGAGGATGTGTTTCCCTACGTGCATGGATCAATTCCCAAACCTCAAAGCTTACATGGAGCGTTTTGCGGTGAGAACCCTCCTGTGATTTTTAGGATATAAAAACAGTATTCCACATTTACCAATAAATACAGCGGTCAAGAATCAATGTACACTCATTAACATTTTCCTCCCCTGTGCCAGTTTCAGTGTGATGTCTAAAGGTGAATAATACAGTATGTGGTGTTTTTTCATTGTCTCATAACAGGCTCTAGATAAAGTTGCTGCCTACTTGAAATCGGGCAAATTCAGGAATGCTCCAGTGAACAACAAGATGGCCAAGTGGGGATACAAGCCATCGTAAAATGAGAAGAGAACGAAGTTCAGGAGTAGAAGTCAGGTGAAAGACCAGAGGAGATCATCAGACTTTCTCTCTGGAGTTAAATCAAATTGTGTAAAGAATTCTCCAACTTTGTACTTTTAATATGGATTTGAAAATCTTTGATTTGAATAAAAGCACTTAATTTCTTTGATAAACCTTGAATGTTTCTTTTATGGATTGAAGTATGTACATCATGTTCAAATCACTTCCTTTTAGTTCAGGACTTGTATTTACACTACTTGATGTCTACAAACAAAATAAACACAATATAACAGGGTTATGCTCATAAGACGGTGAGAATCAAGTAGTTTATCCATCTACAGGTGCTTAATTGATTTACACATTTAGTTTAACCTCAGGTGGTGAAATAAAAAGAAGTACATTTTGATTCAAGGGTGATTCTCCAACGACAGTCAAATTGTGTCGAGAAACTTTTCAGAAAACCCAAAAAATATTTTTAGAAATAACTTGATTTGTTCTACTTCACCACAATTATTGTGTCAAAACATTAACTGGTAGTGGCTGTAATGAAATTACAAAATTTTCTTTGGCATTTTAGTCGAGCATTCAGAGGAGGGTATCATTTCATTACACCACAAAAGTGTTTTTCAACCAAAATACTCGCATTATTCATGTTTTCAAAACATTTAATGAAATGACATCAAGTGACATCAATATTGAATTTTAGGGTGTTTAAGCATAAAAGATAATTAGCATTAATTGGATGGTAGAGCATTGGCCCCTCTCTCTTCGTGCCAAAACACACAATCAAGTTGTAAAACTAGGGCTGGCTGTTAGAAGCAAAACAAAAACAGTTTATAGTGATTAAACTCAAATTGTAGATTTGCCTATTTTAAAATGACAAGTGTTGAAAATTGAAACAAACATCAACATTCATTAATCTCCCTGTAATTAGTAATTTGATCTTTTAAACAAACTGCCAAACTTGCATATGGATTCATTCCTTTATCCAATTTTAATCAAGAGCAGAGCATATTTCTGCCCAAACTGTGGGATCCATATCATGTGCCGCTGTATAACTGGTTGAGGCCCTGGGACCAGTCTAAGAATATTTTCAGATTGGAACCAGATTATGTCCTCTCTCATTGGCCAGATTAACCTGTTTTTGGCAATATGACTCATGGTTTTCACCCTGTGTATCAATTCTGTAAGAGATTTGACAACACCTTTTTCTTTTTTCAGTTATCTTTCTGTCTTTTCTGAGAAACTCTTGGTATTTAAGCAGATCTGATTTGATCTTTTCTTTACATGCTTTTGATCACTCTGTTGTGGTGCCATCTAAAGAACAGATGGTGTCACATTTAAGTATCTATTCCATTCTTGTAGTTTGTGAATATGCAAAGTATGAAGTAGTGTATGAAGTGTTTTGCATAAATAAACAGCATTTTAAGTGATATAAATCAAATAAATGCATTTATAACACTAACATTGAAATTTCCATCATGTCTTTTTCATCACAATAAATAAAGTGATGGAAATGACTGTTGCGGAAAAGACAATGTTTAGCTTAAAAAAATCTGACATATTAACATGCTAATCTCTGTTTTGAGTTAGCAGAAAATATACTCAAAAGACATTGTAGGCTACATTGCATTGGGGACGTTGGAGGTCGGGGCCCCCCCCCCCCCCCCCCCCACACACACACTTTTTGTCAGGGGTCATTTTGTCTCCACCACACACAAATCCTTCACGTGTAAGCCATTGTAACCCTAGTTATTTTCAGTAGTACAGAAAATTCCGACGCTCCTGAACGCACCATCTGCATTCGTCCGAGAGTCGCAGAGAGACGCAGCAGGCCTTTGCGAGGATAAAAAAAAAAAACATGCAGCTGCTGTAAAATTGCGTCTGTGCAAAGTTGAAGCTGCGACCCAGAGTGTGCTTTTTCCTCTGATAATACCTGTGGTGAGTTAAAAAAACTTGTTCGCTTGGACTCCCTGAGCTGTAAATCCTGTTGAGATGTAGGTGATATATTTGTGTCGGTCCAGTTCTTAAGAGGTTTTTATTCAGTACATGACAATCACTTAAAACATGAAATAAGTCTACGCATTTTATAGTAGCTATACCAAAATTAAAATCAATTTTCAGGCATGAAAAACCCTCACCTTTTGGTGAAATTCGCCGTTTTGTGACCTACGTGAATCGTGTAAATCTGATAAGATTTTTTTTTTTTGTTGTTGTTTTTTTTTGGGGGGGGGGGGTTTACTGCAGTCTACTAGTGCAGTGGTTCTCAACTTGTGGGTTGAGGCCCTAAAGTGGGTCTCAGAGCTGTTTTCAGTGGACGGTGTATAAATCTGGTAAAAATGTCTTCAGTGTTCAGAGGCCCTAAGCGGACAAACGTCCATACATTTTATATTATTCTGTTGTGCTGTAACAGGTACATATTAGCTGTTCTCTCAGGATCTTGACATATCCTGTTATCCTAGCATAGAAATTGGGGTTTTCCTATGATAAACTTTTGATGACTGTTAAAATGGTGATTGTTTCTCAGGATAGAGCTGTAAGAGCCGTCCCTTCAGTGTATGTTTTATCTTAAAAGTGAAAATATCAATGTTTCCTTCCAATTCACAAATTCACTAATGATTGAAGCTTTTCTGCATTTCCAGCAAAAGGACATAGTCACCCCCAGAATTTAATAGGTGCTTTATTACTTTATTATTAGATTGATGCTTTTAAATATGAAATATTCAAAATTTTCTTCCGGGGGAGCATGCCCCCGGACCCCCCTAGAGAGGTTATTGCCTCCTCATCTTTTTCAACTCCAACTCATTTTCATGCCTGGAATTACAGTCATCATCTCAAGCACTTCTCAAAAGACACTTTTGCCACTAGCCCTGACGCCCTTGCTACATTGTACGTTCAGTGGAAATACAAACTGTTTGGAAATGGCGACTAATAAACCTACTCTTGGTTTTGCAAAACTTTACCTCGATTTTTTCTTGTTTCTCTTCCTTTCATGGAGCTAACACTGCTCTCCTGCCATCAGCTCTCCTGCCACATGGCGACAGGAGAAAATACTAATATATATTACAAACAAAGTATATTTCATTGAAGTAAGGAATTTCTGTGTCATTTGTCAATAAAGGTACCGATGAATAAAAATTTATTTCAATCTAATGAGAGACTGAGAGTCCTAACTCTGACCAAGTGACAAAGGACGTACAGCAAAACCACTCATATAAAACCATATCTTATATAATAAAAATAGTAGTTTACCTATCATTTATTTTTTTGTAAGACATTTGTGTCAAGTAAGTGTAGCATAAATAAAAAAATGTCAAACGTGGTCTTGTTTTTTTATTCCTGCCCAGGACACAAATTCTTTGATAGTCGGAGAAACGCCCTCAAACAAATCTTAGTTTACAATATTGAGGCTCTTAATAAATCAACAAAATTATTCACACAGATTTTCCTTAAATAACAAAAGTTCAAGTCTCCAACCATCCACACACTTTCTTTCAGAAGAATTAGACTCATTAGATCCAGATGATAAGAAGAGGATTAAATTTCAGGAGAAAACTGAAGGAGCAGTGACGCAGGTTCTCTTAGTAGCGGCCGTTGTAGGGGCCTGATGGCTCACTGGCAAGCTGTGGATATAGGAAGACAGGAACAAACATTACTGATGTGATCATCTCTATGCACAGATTTTACATCAGGGTTGATACACGCTTTTTTAAATTGAATTGAAATCAAAGGATTGCTAAGACTTTCAAAGACTAAAACAAGACACTGATGACGCTTTTGCACTGTGCAGCATTTGTGCTCTTCTGTTTTTTGAGGGACACAAAAACTTTGATCCTCAGTGTCTCAATCTTTGCATTTTTGCATCTTTGCATCTCCACTGGGGGGCGCTAGAGGACTTCAGGGGAGGTGTGGTCTGACAGTAAAGATGCTTAAGAAATGTGATCTGCATGCTAACTTCAAAAATTTGTGTGACAAAAGATTTTTGTGACAGATCTAAACCAGAGTGTACAGATCTGTAAAAAGGAGGGTCAGGGAAATCTAATGCCAAGCAACAAATCAATATTCACTTTGTGTCCTATTAGCTCTTTTCAAAAATGCATCTACCTACAGGTAGGAATCTTAAAGAGCTCTTAAAATGTATTACCTAAGTTGGTTCATTTCTTTGTTTAATTTTTAATTTAAAAACAAAAAAAAATGAAGAAATGTCAAAAGTCTTATGAAAATGTCTAAATATGTGATGAAGATGTTTTTTTGTGTATGAATCTTAAATAAATGTTGCAGAGAAAAAAATATTAAGTTTGAAAAATAGATGCAGTCAAAAAGAAAAATCTTTATGAATGTTAGGGAGACTGTTCGAAATGAACTTCAAAAATATTTTTTTAGCAGTGGGTTGGCAAAATAATATGTTTCATGTTAAAAACAGTAAAAGTAAATTGGTGAAACTTATTTGCTTATTTGACAAGATGTTATTATGATTTTATTATTGTTTTGTCTAGCTCCAACTTCTGGGGTTGGATCGGTATGCTTGGCACCCCAACAGAAGGGTCCCAAAAAGTAGGACGGTACGGTTCGCTTATAAGGGGTCCTGTCCCGGTTTTAGGCTATGGAAACGCCACAAAAAACGAGCCGTACCGAGATGAACCGAACTGAACCCTCTGGTGGAAACGGGGCTTAAGATGGAGTCACAAGTCCTTTTGACATTTTTGCAAAAGCCAAACAGCTCCCAGATTTAATCACTCCCTGAAATGCACCAGAAATGTTCAGTCCAACCTCCATCAAAAACTTGCATTTAAAGCTTGTCTTTAACCAGAGGAGTATTTTATCGAAGGGGAATTAAGACATCCAGGATAACCAACAAAGTAAGCTTGACCAAGTCCCTGCTGAGCATGCTGGCTTCATGTGTTTTACGAAAGCCAATCCAGGCTTCGTCAAACCAGATCTAATGGTTTGGATAATTGCACATTTACGGCATTCTTCAAAAGACCACAAAGTAGATCCCAGACTTATCCAACGAAACAGGGAAGACACGAGCAGCATACTCCGATCCAAATGAAAAACAGCTTTAGCTGGAAACTTATGAAACAAAAACCTGGATTAAACTGATATCCTCTACTAACTCTTCAGAAGGATAATTGTTATTTTATGAGTGTTAACTATGCAGAGGATGCCTGAAATTTTACTTCTTTTAGTAATTAAAACCAAGGCTGCTTGTTTTTATTATTGTATGTGAAGAGAAAAGAGACCCATGGCATTTTTTTTTTACTATGGCAAAGGTGGATTAAGCTGGGAAAACACCTCTGCAACGTTGTTGGACGTGTAATCATCTCACGGTTGAAATAATACACTATTCATCATTCTAATAAAAGCCTACCAATATTCTTATTCTAAGAACTAATGATTCAAAGTCTTCAGAAACTCTCTGATTATTTATCCTTGTTATTAAAATGTTAAATAAAACTAATGTGGTTTAATTAAAAAAAACTAAAACAAAATACACAAAAAGGTAGAATAACTTACCAATTTGCTTAAAGTGTTTACTTGTGTCATTTGTGTTTGTTTCAATCCTATTTTTCTTTTTATCCTCATTTTAAAGTGTCTGAGTTCTTTGAAAAGAGCGAATACTATGTATTATTATTATTATGATTATGATTATTGTTATCAATATTATCCTTCTTATATCTCTTATAAAAATTATCATTACTATAACTTATTGTAATTTATTGACTTATTATCATTATTATGATTAAGCAACACACTAGTTTCAAATGGGATTGCTGCTGACTGAACAGCAGGATTAATCAAGCCTTGCTGTTAGCCTGGTCAGGAGCAGGCTAGCTGCACAGAAAAAACTACATGGTAACTTATGTGTCCCCACTTTTCTGAAACCAAATCACAGTTAAACTCATCCAGCTTAATCCATATCTAGATTTTGTGAAATACTCCCTTGGAGGAGAGATCTCACCTGGCTTGACTTTATAACAAATCTACGTCATGGTATTTAGGGTGACTCTGCCACTTTAATTGTGAGAAAAATAACATTGAAATAAGTTTAATTTGTTGTGCTCATGCCACTGAATTGTATACTAATAGAACCCAAGTGTAACTTAAATATTGTTATCTTGAGTGTAACTGAATGAGGCATTATTTCAGTGATCATGCAGACAAAGAATTAACGTGGAAAAGATAATGTTGCCTGGCAGTTGTTTCACGCAAACAGCTAATAGCTTCCTTAGATTTTACAAGAATCACAGAAAAATTCTTTTAAGTACCATAGAGACATACACCTGTTCCCTTATAATGAGAGACGGTATTACCTGTGGATTCTGTGATTGCAGAAGGTGTTGGAGTCAACTTCAAGTGTGCTGATGCATTACTTACTGCGATGGCAGACTTCACAGCCTGAAGCTGGAAGAAGACTTTTGCACCTTCCTCTGGACACACGGTCTTCATCTCATCTCTGCTCATGCTCAGAAGTAGCTTACCAGTCAGCACGCCGAGGCTGTTCACCGTGCTGTACATGCAGACACACAAAATATTTGACCAATCATCAATACATGAGCTAATTCCAGTACAAACATCTTTTAGTGCACACTTCCTCTGTGCATCATCACTCACAGTTTCGCGAACCCTTTGCTGCTCAGCCAGGCTCTGACTTCTGCAGATGATGAGGTCATGTCCAAGGTCACCGCACCTCGGCTGTCCTGTCATAACAGAGAGCATGGAGAATATGTGAGAAAAATGTTCATTTTTGAACATTAGCAATAAGCAGCTCTATGCCATGATCTTCACTCACAACAAAATCATCCATGGGCCCACCACTC